>VXCM01001855.1:0-28556 GCA_014773175.1 Lucifuga dentata
TTCTGTTAACAGAATACATGGTGATGGCAACTTTTTCCAGCCAGAGAGGCAGAAAGTATTTATTTCTAAAATTCCAGATTCAATAACAGAATCTTAAATACTTTTAAATAGTGTGATGAGACACAAATTCCTTTGGTACCAAGAGAGATTTTATTGTTATTAGAATAACATTTTGCAAAGAACTGAGTATAATTACATCTAGAATGTCAGTGAATGAAAACCAATTATTATAGCCTATGTAGAGGTGAGAACATTTTGGCTATTGATCAAATTGAACATGACATGAATGTTCTACGTGGATTTAGAGGCTGCCACGAATAACACAGTATGTAAACATATGACAAATGAATACCCTAAGGTCTACAGTAGGCCTATCACACAGAACATCATACAATAATTGTTGATAAAGTTGAATGGATTACTATTACAATATCTCAGTAACTAAGACTTCCTATGCAACAATGCTTTATACATTTATTTTATTAAATTATTATTATTATTATNTAACTAAGACTTCCTATGCAACAATGCTTTATACATTTATTTTATTAAATTATTATTATTATTATTGGGGTGATTGCATACAGCAATCAATCCTATGTTCTCTTCACTCTTTATTATAGTTTTTATTCTGTTTATTCCACCCGTTTTTTGGCATTCAACTACTTCCACATACTTCAACCTAGAAACTTCAAACCAACTTCCAGTCATTCATACTCCTTCAGACATGGGTGGACTTCAAACCAAATTTTCATAACTTTCAAAATTTCCAGAATATTCCACATTTCTTCCCAAAATTTTCCCATTGACAATGAATGGAAAAATTCTTCAAAATTTCCAATCTTTCAGCTCTTCCCACTCCTTCATACTTTCACTTAGAACTCTCATTCCACTTTTCAAATATTCATCCAACCTTCAACTATTCCCAATGGATTTCGATTTTTTCTAACTTTCATACTTCTGGAGAAAATTAAAGGACAATTTCAGTGGTTTTCAAATTCTTCAGTTTATCCAATTTTTGAAACCTATCTAGTTCTACATGCTTTGAGATAGCAACTTCAAACCAACTTCAGCATGTTCAGCTTGACTAGCTCTCTACGGGGTGTCAACAGAATTTTCCCATAATTCATAGTTTTTGAATTATTAAACTTTATTTAAACCAATTTTTCAACTTTTTTCAAACTTTCCAATCTTTCAGCTCTTCCCATTCCTTCACACATTAACGTAGAGATGTCATTCAACTTTTAAACTATTCCTCTAACCGTTCCCTATCTTTGAACCCCGGACCATTTTTTTTTTGTATCTTTCATACTTTCTGAGATAATTAAAGGGCCATTTCAGTGGTTTTCAAATTCTTCAAAATTTCCAATATTTCAGCTCTTCCCACTCCTTCATACTTTCACTTAAAACTGTCATTCTACTTTTCAAACATTCATCCAACCTTCAACTATTTCCAGTGGATTCAGATTTTTCCTACCTTTCATACTTTCAGAGAAATTTAAAGGGCAATTTCAGTGGTTTTCAAATTCTTCAAAATTTCCAATCTTTCAGCTCTTCCTACTCTTTTCAAACATTCATCCAACCTTCCACTATTTCCAGTGGATTCAGATTTTTTTCTACCCTTCATATTTTAAGAGAAATTTAAAGGGCGATTTCAGTGGTTTTTAACTTCTTCAAAATTTCCAATCTTTCAGCTCTTCCCACTCCTTCATACTTTTATTTTGAACTCTCCTTCCACTTTTCAAACATTCATCCAACCTTCAACTATTTCCAATGGTTTCAGATTTTTTTCTACCTTTCATACTTTCAGAGAAACTTAAAGGGCAATTTCAGTGGTTTTCAAATTTTTCAAACTTTCCAATATTTGAAACCTGTTTACTTCCACATGCTTCAAGGTAGAAACTTCAAACCAATTTCATAGTGTTCAACTTGATCTATCCCTTAGGGGGTTTCAACAGCATATTCACATCTTTCATACTTTCCAAAATATTCAACCTTATTTCAGCACATTTTTTCAATTTTCATTTAAAATTTCCCCATTCAACTGATTGCAAAGCATTCAAAATGGCTTCACATCTCTTTCAGCTCACATAGTACTTCTTATACTATTGTACTACAATTTGAACTTATTCAGTTGCCTCTTCTTCCACATCTTTTCAAGCAAGTTTCAGTTGGTTTCAAGCAATCGCTTCAAGCGGCTGGTTCAGCATGCAATCACCCAGCAGTTTCTTCAGAAATTGCACCTTCTAGTTATTATTATTATTATTATTATTATTTTCATTTTTTTTTCCCCCCTTTAAAAGTATCTGGGCAGAAGAAACCGTAAAAGCTAGAGCTACAAAACTTGGCACGTAGCTTCAAAAACTTCGCTACTGAGACATCAAAATGTAAACTGATCGGCCTGAAGGTGGCGCTATAATAAGAACTTCAATATTTTGGCTTATATTGGTATATAACTTTTGAACCGTAAGGCCTAGAATCAAAATTCTTTTTTCCCTGGATTCCCTGGATGTATATGAATCTAACCACATAGGCCATGCCTATTTCCGCCTGACTAGATTTTCCGCCATTTTGAATTCTTCACTTTGAACAGTTTTTTTGTATCTCCATTTACAATTTTAGCTCAATCATCACCAAAATTTGCATGTGGCATCTGTGGACCAAGCCAGACAAAAGTACTGTTTTAGATTTTTGATATTCTTTACAGTTTTGCTTTAATTGGCTGACAAAGTTGTAGGCATGGCTAATTTGACATCTTGTGCTACAAAATGTGATATATCTCCTGAAAGACTTAGTCTACTGTAACCAAATATGGTGAACATGTTCACTAAAGACATCTGAAAAAAATGAGTCATCAACCAACCTGATGGGGGCACTCTAACATCCACAGTAAACTTTCGTCAACTTCTGAACAGTAGATCGTAGAATCAAAATTCTTTTTTCTCTGTATTCCTTGGACTAAGACACATCTAGCCATGTAAGACACGGCACGGCACGTGTGCCCGCTGCACGGGCACGGGGCCGCCGCAGCGCCACACACACACACACACACACACACACGCCTGCACGGGCCCTCCAGCACCAACGGGGCCGGAGGGGGCCGCCACAGCGCCACACACATGCCCACCAACAGCCCAGCCCCTCAGCAGCAATCGCTTGAAGCGGTGGGTTCAGCGTGTAATCACCCTGCAGTTTCTTCAGAAACTGCACCTTCTAGTTATTATTATTATTATTATTATTATTATTATTATTATTTAGATCTTATCTAAATTTTCATGAATCCCAAGAGCTATCCCTTCTCATACACGATATCTTCAGCCATCGTCTGCACCGTCCGCACGTGATCCGTGAACAGCAGGTAGTGTCCGACTTGACAGACGACTTTTAGCTCCTCCCCCTGCTGCTGCCGCCTGCTCTCGTCTGTTTTCCAGGCGAGGTGCAGTTCATCTCGAATGAGCCTAATGTCTAGGCCAGCAGAGAAGGCTTTGCAGGCCCTGACGCAAGAGATGGTGGTTGGAGAAATATGGAGGAAAACTGTGGACGTCCACGACTTTTGAGGTTCTCAGCAATGTTATGTGGATTTCTCATTACAGATGATTTGTTGGATTAAATATGCATCGCCCACCAGAAGAATTGCACAATAGCCTGCATGGTACCAGTAGAAAGCTTAATTATGCCAGTAAACCTGAGAGCACAGTTATCTGATTAGGCCAATCCCTCAAAAATAAAAAATAAAAACAACAAAACCCCCAAATATATTATAAAGCTTCTTGTTGTTTTAGCTTGCTCTGGTTATTGGAAATGCGAGAATATTAAAAAAAAACAAAAACATTTTGATGAGGCTAGTAAAAATTGTTTGTGGAAAATTAGTTTGATTATCCAGACCTGTTTTATCTTGATTTTATGCTCAGTGTTTTATTATCTCATCTTTAAATGAACTGTACTCTGTAACAGATTGTCAGATTGCCTGAGATACCCCTTCCACAGAAATAAATCCTTCACTACCCTGTACTTAAAGTTAGACTCACTAGATGACAACATTGCACAGTAATTTCTGAACCTGTAAAGGCCTGAACAAGGTTGAACAAAAACCATGGTTTACATGGTTCCTTGGCACTGTATTTATTTAAGTCAAAGATTTGATTCACTGGGATCACAACATTGATAGCACTGATTACATGCTCTTATGCTCAGATAGTAGGTAATTTTATAGGTATGATAGGTAGCTAGCTGGCAATATTTGTGTTGTGAACCATAGACAACAGGTTAATCCAAGACCTTAACCTGTCATCTATCAGCTGGAGGTCTGCACAAGAAAAGTACAAAGTCGAAAGTAATTAAAATCTTTATTGATGTATACAACATTATATTTTGACAAGAAAAGGTGTGATGCTAAAATCAGATGTCAGGAGTACATTTGAAAAAACAATTAAGTTGCAAAGAATCTTCTGCTGTTGAGGAAAATCTTTGGCTTAAGTGGTTTAGTAAACTAAAGAGTCGATAATGTAAGAACTATGTACAAACAAAAATGGCATTACATATGGAAGTTTTAAGCAAAACACTTCTCACAACACAGAGTGAACTGTCTAATTTTAATCAGACTTTGACACAGACATGTTCCGATTGAATTTAATATTTGCAAAAGGTATCACCAAAGCAAAACACCTTTATGAAACAAAGCCAGCCACATTTAAATCTACAGTTCAAGGAATACAGATCTATAGTGTTTGATATATTTTTAGTACTGTGATTTACTGAAGTAAGAAAGAAAAATCCCTCAGCATGACTACCTACATTTGATACAAAATAGATAAAGTGTATCATTTTAAAGGTAATATGTATCATTTATCTCAATTTTTTTTATAATTTGTTGATTTTCTCCCTACAGCAGGATTTTCTCCCCACAAGAGCATTACTTTAATGTCTCTTACTATGTCAAGTATAATTGAAAATATATGCATTACATCACATGCCTTGCAGTCTTCTTCCTTTGTTTACCAGACTTCTTTCATAAAGTCTAGCAATTCTGGTGCATAGTTCTGATATTATAAAGATATTGTGAGGCCATAAGTTTGCCTAAAGAAATAAGGGATGAAAAGACAAATTTTACACAAACTGTCTGTGTGATGGATGTTGTGGGATATAGCCAAATTAACATGGATGTTAGCAGCGTCAGAAACTGGTGCACGCCCTCTAAATTCCTTCCAGTTCTCACAGTCTAACATCAGATTCTCACATATTTAACTTCTTCCTGCCACAATGTACATATCTTAAACACAACCCCGAGGCAGCTTTATCATCCAATAACTGAAGTTCTCTCCCACATTTCCAACAGCCACACCTGCTCTCCCTCAACTACAAGCTCATGCCCAGGAGCCTCAACAGGGGTGGAACACCTGTGGCTCCAGGAAGCCTGCTCTTCTCCCTGCTGCATCTCAACAAGGAGGCCAAGAAGATGAAAAATGGGCTGAGCAGGAGTCATCCGTCAAACCTAGGAATGCCGTCCTCTCCTTTTATCCATATCTGTGACCTCTCTTCTATCTGGATCCTTGGCACCTGGTATCACACGCTAAATTATTTTTAGAGAGTCATGGCATTTCAACAGACATCTATAGCCAGGGCTGGTAAAACTCTAAAAATCATGAACAAGATGGAGGTCACTTTGTAGAAACTCTCAGACGTGACTTCCAAATATAAGGTTGACTGTGAAAAAAGTATTCGTTCCCCCTTCAAACTACAACTTTTCACTTCTGTTAAGTCAGACCGTACCAAGGCATATCTGTGAGGAATTTCTGAGAAGGGGAAAAAAAACCCAAAATCTATAGGCATGTTTTACTATCAGACTTATCTAAAAAACACAAGATTCCAGCCCTTCAGGAATGCAATCACTCACACTTGCTTGTGCAAATTAGAGGCACTTTAGGAGCGTGTGGTGTGTGTGTGTGTGTGTGTGTGTCTGTGTGTATCTTTGGGGGAGAATCCTTTGCAGTTATGCCCTGGAAAATGTATGTGAGTTATGTCTTAAACATATGCAATCATAAACATTTCACCATGCAGGTTATGCCTTAAAGAAAAAGAGAACAAATAAACACCCAAGTATTATGTGCTGTATACCAACTCAAAAATTCATAGAAACCTTGAAAAAAGTACACATACTCAAGGCGGTTATTATAAAGTTAGTATTTATGGTAGATAAGATGCAAATACCTAGAAAATAGAGTGCCTCACATATAAAATAAAAATTCCTGTACATAAACATACAATGTTGCCCTGCATAAAGTTATGTCAGTATTCATATTTATATGATTTTTAGTATCATTAGCATATTTTCCTCTATGTAGAACAATGTTGTTAATGTCTTTCATTTGCATCAACATGATTGTACTCAAATGGTATTATAATATTTGAAATTCATTTTTAAAACTTTTTGTGAGTATCGAGTAGTTAGCAACAAACTTTTGACTGCTTAAAATAATATTTTATATATTTTAAATAATATTCAAATTCTCAGTGATTGGAAACTCATGACAGCCAATCACTATCAAATGTAATGCATTGATGTGTCACTTGCAAGTTCTATGGTGGGTCCAGGTACATCATCAAAGCATTAAATGGTAAATTTTATTTTACTGTGGAATGAACATACACTTTTATAAGAGGGACAGGAGAATTGGACTTCTGAAATACATCCACCTGTTAGCTCAAATCAGGGCTTATGCAACATACGTCCAAAAGGAATTCTGTACAACATCTAGGCACGAAACATCCCAGGACCTTTTCTCTGAAACGCCCCATTCCAACTCTCAGACAACTTAGCAACACACTGCCTCCACAAGCTGTGGGCAGTAACACCTTTGCCAAAGATTTACTATTTTTTTTTTTTTTTTTACAAAAACACAAAGAACAAAGAAGCTATTCGTCAGTGAGAGAGAGAGGTCCAGAGGCACACAAACAGAGCAGGATGAGATAGTTGGCCCAGCGCCCTGGAGATGTGCTGCTATAGAAGCAGTGGGCTCCACTTGATGAGAGTGAGTTATGCTGCTTTGGCGTGTTGTTGCTCTCTTTTTGACAAAACCATTAGATGGTAAAAGAAGCAACTTCATGGAACATAAGTGCTTCAATCTGGGCTCCTAGTGAGGAGTAGGTGTTAAAATAGTTGCTTATGCAGCACGCTGTGTCAAGCTTTTGTAGACTTTACTGATAATCAAAATTACAGTAGCAAGCGTGGCCCAAGGTTAGATTGCCTTGGAAAGCAAAGTTTAAAAACAAGACAAATGCTTGTGTGTGTGTGTGTGTGTGTGTACGACAAATGCTTGCGTGTGTGTGTGTGTACGAGCTCTGTCTTCATGATGTGAAGACAGAGCTGTGTGGAATGGAGAGATAATTCTGGAAGTTTGGTAAATGTATGAACTCTTGAGAAAAAACAAACGGGAAAATTAAATTGATGCCCAACGAAATTAAATCATCTTAAGCCACTTGCTCCACGGTAATCCCTGCTGTGGGCATCTGGGCATCTGCTGCAGGAATCTGGGCATCTGCTGTGGGAATCTGGGCATCTGCTGCGGGAATCTGGGCATCTGCTGCCACCTCAACTGGGCTTTCATGGCCTTCTTCCTTTTGCTCCTTTTCTTCCTTTACTTCCTCTTCTTCCTCATCGTCATCTTCCGCAACATCTTCATCGTGCTCTGGAACGGCCAGGCCAGCAGTACGATCACCATTTACTTCAACTGCAATGCCCGCTGCTTCTCCATTGATTGCTACCTCAGCCTTAATGCTCTCTGGGATGGTGGGACTCACCGTCTCCTTCACTTCCTCCACGAAAACTTCTTCGGAATGCACCTTTGCCAAAGGAAGCTCTCCATCTAAGCCTTCCAGCAGAGGAATCTCAACGTGGGCTGGGACTGGTTCTTCAGGTAAGCCTATGTCTCGTGTAGGGGTCTCCCCATCTCGGACCTTCTTGACGTTGAAAGTCATGGGAGCCACCTTGAAGGAGGAGGCCTTTGCAGTTGGGCTCTTAGGATGATTAGGGGTGAGACTCTTCAGGATCTTCTCACGGCGCTCTTGTGGCACAATCTTGGTGCTGATCTGTGTCATCTTCTTTTCAAAGCTCTGTCGTGTGAAGGCCTTCTTCAAACTATTCATCTTCTTCAAACTATTGCGCTTTATCAGCGTAGCCCGGCTCTCCATACAGGGACCACTGTCCAAGCTCACTGAGGCATCGCCCACCAGGCTCTCCTCCTCCTCTCGGTGTGGAGGAAGATCAAGAGCCTCTTCTGAGGACAAGCTGACGGTCTGGAGCCCTTCTTCCTGGTAACGGCTGCCATCAACAGATTCCATAATAGAAGGAGTACAGTGGGTGGATTCTGCATCAAACTGGCTGGGCTGTGGAGTCTTAAGGGAGTCCTTGACAAGCACACTGGAGGGGATCTCGTTGTCATCCTATTAGGAAACAAAAAGACAGAAAGACGTGGGTTAAGAGGGTAGTCACTACAAATCATTCATGGAAAAGCAGGATTGCTTGAACAAAACTTTTACTTAATAAGGAATATGAAGAATCAAAGAATGCAGTTTTGCTGTACTTTCTGTAGACTGTAGTAATGACACGAAAGATTATGTATTGGTAAAGTTTCACTTTAACTGAAACATTTTGGTACAGTCTTGATAATGTTATTGTTTGTATTAATGTAAGTTAGTGTTAGTGTAAAATGAATCTTCGTATGAGCCTGCTTTAAAGGATGTAACTGAAAAATGCATGGCAGCTCTAAGACTTTGCTTAAAGCAACAGGATGCGACAGGTTGCTGAAGGACTGTGTAATACGTCTTTCCTGGGGTGTCATTAACACATACTTAAGGACTAGACCAACCAGATGGTCTGGGAGAGGCCTGCCTCCTTTCTATTATTCATTCACCAACACCCATGTGGTTTCTTCCTGTTTCTTTTTTTTTATATTTATACAGGTAAATGATTTATATTACAAAGGACATAATTTGTCATATAACTGACTATATGCAATAATATGCTATTTATGATTTCTGTTTCACCTGTGCAATATTGTTGAGTAAATATTTCCATTAAAAATGTCAAATAATGAAGGAAAACAGATGAAAAAAGGGGAGTGGGGAGTAACAAAATAAAATAAAAAAATCCATGCATCCAACTTTCCTATGTAACTTAATACTGGTTGCCATATTGTGTAAAATTGGATTTAGCACTGTCTAATTTTCTGTAATGTGATTCATTAATTCTTTAATCCACAGGCCACATGTTGGTGGGTTTATAAATAGTTTATGATTAGTATAAGCCATCTGGCAGTAAGAATACTGAGGGCTATAATGTTAGCATTTTCACTGAAATCCTGTGGAGTCACTCCAAACATGGCTATAAGAACTTATGTTTCCATTTATGTTCCAAAGAGTTTGGTAAAAATAAATAAACAAATAAATAAATAAATGAATAAATAAATAAACATAATCCATTTAAATTAGCAAAGATTAATCAGCCTAAAATATACTCAGTGTCACTGACATATTACTTATTGTTGACTTATTATTTTATTATTAAAATAAAAGCATTAGTCACTCCTTTCCCTTGGGGTCATATTGACATTTTTACTGCTGTTCCCAGCTAATGCGATTTGGTACAGTTCAATAAAATATCAACCACATGTGCAATATATATATCGCCTTAAACTGTGGCCACCTGGCACAAGAAGCTGCACTACAGGCCAGACGTTTGAGCCNCCCCCCCCCCCAGATTAATAAAAACAAAATAATCAATACACAGTTTGTTTTGCAATGTATTGCACAAGAAATGACGTAAATATATCAAATAAATATAACTAATTAGTTTTCAAGAAGAATTTGTCAACAAGAGCACATTATGTAGCCACTACGGCTTAAGAAATGATTTTTAATGAAGGTGTGCCCCGTCTGTATTAGTGCACTGGCACTCTGCATCTTCTGAACTTCTTCATATTGAGGACTGCAAATTTATGGCTTGTGATACTGTGATACGGAGCTAACATGACCAAACTGTGTAGCAAGTTAATCACAAAATGATCTGGGAGAAGGCAGACAGCAGCTATTGAATAGAATGTTAAAACACATAAGCAAGGGAGTTTGGGCAAGGGAGTTGGAACACAACTGGGCATGCCTTCATTAAAAATCATTTCTTAAGCCATAGTGGCTACATAATGTACTCTTGCTGACAAATTCTTCTTGAAAACTAATTAGTTGCATTTGTTTTATATATTTTTGTCATTTCCTGTGCAATAAATTGTAAAACAAACTTTGTATTGATGATTTAAAAAATAAATAAAAATCTGGGGGTGACCTCAAACTTCTGGCCTGTAGTGTATTTGAAATAAACATTCAGAATTTAGTGCCACTGCTGTTTTACCCTCATCCACATGGACACGTCAACTATTTCACAACACACAGACAGGACTTACAAAGAGGAAAGAAATGCAAATACCCTCCTCCAACCTGAGACACCTGATAGCCTGTGCCTTGATCTCAAACATTCAGGCATGATTCATAGTTCAGGTGTGTGCCAAGCATGTGCGTTATCCCTGAGCAGATGCTATTAAATCTGTCAGCATGGTCTTAAAGGCACAACATCAGCCTTCAGAATGAAAGTTCAGGGTAAAGGGGTAGAGAATATAGGACCACATACAATGTGGATGATCGAATTGAATGAAGACCATTATTAAACATTTGATAGCTTTAGGGCGTGCATATATAGTTGAGTAGCAAATAACAACTGAGTTGAACATGCTACAGAACTGCTTTAATGGCGATTATACCTTACGACTGCAGGTTTTTCATTTACCACCAACTACTATGACAGTGTCCTGAAAAAGCTTGGAGTTTTGATGCACTGTGGTTGTAACTTGAACTACCAAAAGACAAAGGTAACACCTTGGGGAAAGCTCAAGTTTCAACAAGCTCTTACTTGGTTTAACTGTTATTCCTCCCTTTCAGTTTTGTTCTCTCTTGCTCTCTCCTGCCTTATTTAAATGAGTAATGAAAGGCCCCATTTTGCTGTTGATCTGACACCGCGCCACACCCACACCCACACACACACACACACCGTGTGAAGCTCAACGTGTTCATACAGAATCAAATCAGAAAGTAGCTTTGCTGTAAAAGTCAAGAAGGGAGAGGATGAAAGCTCTTATATGTATGTGGAATTAAGTGAAACCATGCTTAGTGAAGAATTATATTTCATGTGATTTTATGCTTTCACTCTTTTTTGTGTTTGGACTTTTAGCTGCTGCAAGTAATACATTCTAATATAGTTTTGCTGGTACAATGTCAAATTTGTAGCATGTTAGCTTCAACATCAGGAAGACACAAGGACAGAGAAAAGGCTTGTTATGAGTGGGTCCTCCCACAGTTCCAAAATGGAAATCTCATAAAGTGTGTCCTCAGTTTAACCCCCACCAATCTTGGCAAGTAAACTACAACAAACAAAAATTTGCTAAATATCATTTGACCCAGGTCAGTCCTCTGTGTCTGTGTGCATGTGTGTGTGTGTTGACCTCACATTCTGGCACTTTCTCTTGGGAACGCCAGTAATTAATGTACCCTCTAAGCAAGTGCTCTCTGTGATTGGTGTGTATTTTTTGATTATGGTGCGTGTGTCCGGCCATGTAGGACATCAGTCATTGTTTGAGACTGTATAAAAGAGCAAGATGAAAGAAAAGGAAAAGAAATAATTAGTGGACAAAAAGAAAAAAAGAAAAAAAAAGATAATTTAGTTTGACAGCGAGTTTACTGCATGCTAAAGGGGACACACTTCAAAGCTAGTTTATGAAGATCTCATTTAACAGTCCCATGGAAGAAATGCCATCTAACTGCAAATCCTGAAGGCCGTTATAGGGAGACTTCGACTCGCCTGCTCTGTTCAAATAGTGAGATCAGATAGAGAGATTGTGTGGGGCAGAAAGGTGTGACTGACTGACTCAAAGAGCTCAGATGAGCTTTGGCTATTCTGTCTGTATGTATAAACATCAGTGGTGAAAGCTGCATTCAAATAATTTACCTAAAGTAGCAAAACTCCAAGGAGAAATAAAAGTCCTGCATTTTTACTGAAGTAAAAGCAAAGTTAATGTAGGCAAGTTTATTAAAAATACAAGTGAAGATGAGGCAACAAAAGCAAGAAAAAAGAGGAAGAGGGGAAAAAGGAAGTAAATTAGGAGGAAGGAAAGAAAGAGAGGGAAGGAGGGTAAACAAGAAAGGAGGAAAGAAGGGGCAATAGCAAAGAAAGACCAAAGGAAGGAAGGAAGGAAGGATCACAGTAATATTTACTGGGCATATCTCCTATTTTGAATATAAAACCTCTCTGAAAATTTGTAATCTTAGTTACAAATTTTAACATTAACATTGGGCAATAAATTCAGTTCATTAGAATGAATTAATTTGTTTCTTTTAGTATGAATGTAAAATATCTAAATGGTGGGAAAGCAGCTGCTATAGCAAGAGCTTATAGGTTATTTTCAGTCAAACATCAGACGCTGTTTGCTTTAGCTGGCTTGCATCAAGAAGGTAGAGACAGAGTTTTATAAATTGCCTGAATAAGCTTTGAAAGGTCAATGAAGTATAACTTTATTCAGGCAAGGTCTTCATCAGACAAAACGGTTCCTGAATGAAGGATTTTATAAGTGTGAGAACTAAAGTCTTTTTCTGTGCTGCAACAAACTGATTTTTGTATTTCTGATTATGAGTGGGGATTCTGTGTGGAATCTTTATTCAGAATCTTCCTACCACACCAAAGCATCCTCAAAAGGTCATTTATTCATATTAAATATAATTCCATTACTTACATGCCGTGGAATGAAGATTTGTGTATTTTAGTTGTGTGTATGTGCATGTGTGTATATTTGTGTGTTAATGCTTTGAACAGGTGAGTTTTCCAGCTCTTCAGATGAATGGAGATTCTCTTAATCCCAACAGGCAAAGTTGGTACAGGTGTGTTGGCAGAGTGAGCCAGGTGCCTCCGGAGGACTGCACAGGGTACACATTACCACACGCACACACACACACACACTCACACACACAATTTGTCCCTGCAATTATATTTTTAGAATGAGGCAGACAGGAAGCTGAGATTAAATACAGAAGGAAAGAGGAGTAAGACATGTAGGTTATACACAACTTTAAAGGACCATACCGGCCATTCTGCACGTTTGAGCCTAATATATTCGATTTTCATACACGTAACATTCCTGACAATAATTTCCCAAAGCATACTACTGGAACAGTGATTTAAAAAAAAAACAAAAAAATTCCTACCTTCCAGACTGCCATTGGTTTCAGTTCATTCTGGTACGCTATTAAAATCAGCTTGTTGATACTTGAAACGTTCTTTGGATAGGTAATCCATCATTGTGAACAACACGTGTATTCAGGCTTTTTTTAAAGTTTGGTAATTTTAGCGTTTAAGCATAATAAGAAGCGCGGAGTGAATGTATACCTCCACTGTGGAATATAGTCCCAAAAGAAGACCTGCGTTTATCAAAAAATTTAAATGACCGTGACTTCATAAGGCTGTGTAACTATTAGCAGGCAAAACATGGATTTTTAAGGTGGGTGTATCACTTGAATATTTGATTTTGAAAGATTAGGAGATTTTGCAAAATATCAGGAAAACTGAAATACGGTTTTATCCTTTGGGAAATGATTGTCAGTAACCTTATGTGTATGAAAATTAAGTATATTAGGCTCAAACACGCAAAATGGCCGGTATGGTCCTTTAAGTTAAAGAGAAGATGAAATTTCAGAGGCTTTTCTTGATTAATGATACCGGATCATCTATTCTGTATAGTAAATGGAAAACAAACACATCTAAAAACAAAGCTCTATACCTGAATGTTTCCCTCTATTATCCTGTTTTGTGCCCTCCATTTCCACCACCTTCTTTGTTTTGGATGTTCCACACACACACACACACACACACACACACACACACACACACACACACACACCATTTAGCATAAACACAAGCCTGTCTTCCTGAATCTCATGTGATTTGTGCAAATTTGCCTTCATCTGCATATGTTTTGATTACATCTCTCCCATTACAGTGCAGTGACTTGAGGTCACCCCCACCCCCACCCACTCCACCCCTATCCCAGGGTGAATACACAGCCATCCACTGACAGAGGAAATGAGATTCTATTATGTGTCATGGGATGGGATCATTTAACATAAATGAATGGCTCATCTTATGGGAGTGTAGTTCTGGCATGCATTTGCACAATGGGGCACATACACACTCATGAGCATACCTACAAATATGACAAAACATACAACTAACACCTGTTCATATCCTACTATGGCCGCATTGTTACGAGCCTTACAGTTTTAATTATAAATGTCATGCTAGTTCCTAATCATGCCTTCCAGCTAAATAACCACAAACCTCCCAAAACAAGTCAGGGCATTCTTTCCCATCTTGCCCCTCCCATATCTGTCACGGCAAAATAACACGGCGTGTTTACTGGCCTTGCAAGCTTGTGTAATCACACGCACAATAACCAGTTCAGGCCTGATGTCATGCTAACGTGTTGGTGGAATGTGAAGATCACCATGCTGGAGAGGCGATGATTGTTCCTGTTGACATGAATGATTGGTTTTGATGTCTGAATGAACCCGTCCACTAAACCCCCAATTTACAGGGTAGCAATGGCTGCATATTTCTGCACATGATGATACATTTCATTTTCTTCAATATGCCCTCTTCAACTCCCACAATCCTATTCATAAATGTCATTTTATTCTGTGTAATGGTCTCGTGGCTGACGATGATGTTTATGCTTATGACACTGCATATGCTACTTGTCCTGCAATATTCCTTTGTACTACATGAGAGGTATGAATGGTATATTTCAGCAGTGTCACCATGACAATTTTCTGCACATTGCTACTTCTTGATACTCGGTATATAGATTCTTCTTTGTTGTTACGCTAATCTCATTCGGCTCTTTCGTGCTTCAGTATGAGTCCAAGTTGCGTGTGCAGAGACACCATGAGCCTTTTAATAAAGCTAGAGATCGTCACAATGTTTGCCTTATGGAAGGTCAACTGAGATGCCAGAAAATTATTCTGTTATCTGAAGTCATGTTGTATTTAGAGATGTAAGGAAAAAAACACAGTGAGAGACTAAATCATGATTGTTTTCTCTTTCCTTGCCGGGACGCTGGCCTCGGCAAGGGATTTAGATGCTGAGGTTTGAAAATTCAAAAAACAACAAGTGCACACAGAAGTCTAACCATGGGAGTCTAATGGTTAATTGGCTCTATCAGGGCAGAGGTTTCTTTAGCCATTCAAATAAAAGCATCTCTTTGATAAATAACCAACGCATCATCAAAGATGCCATGGTGTGTGTGTTGTGTGTGTGTGAAAGAAAGAGAGAAGTTAGGAAGTTAGACAGAAAAAGAGTGAGAGGCAGAGCGCTGGAGTACAAGAAAGACAGAGAGCCATAATTTATTTAATACTATTCCCATAATGCAAAATATGTGCTAATGACTCTTCAAACAGAGAAGAGGCAGGGCAAATACTCAAATGCTGTGTGCGCTGCATCATGGGATAACTTGATCAGTCTTGAGAGCTGCCACATCCATTGCTGCATTGTCTCTCTATTCCTAAAAACAACTGCATAGTCTTCTGTAACATCAATTTCTAGTCTGCCTCGTCCTCCATACAATTGCTACTTAATCATTGACTTGTGTGTTCTTGTCAACCATCATCATAAATTTTACCTAATGTACGGTTTGAGAGGGATTACAAAGCATAATCAAGCCGTTTAAACTGGTGTTTTACTGCGTTAATCTGTCGTTGCACTTGTCAGCTAAACTGCGCTGGCGTCAGAGACTGAAACACTCAAGCAGACTTGTCAAACCTGAATGTGAAAATGGAAAGAGTAAAGCACTTTCACATACATGTCTTTGTCCCACAGTGTCAAGCATGACACAGTATTCTAAGAAAAGATATTAAAATATTGTCGAAACCCGCATTATGATTAGCAGATGAAAGTGCTTACAGTGGGAATGCTGTATCTCTTTCATTCTGCCACCCCTTTCTCTGTGTACATCTCACGTCTCTACTCCCTTGCTTTGCCTTTTTATTGTCTGAAATCCCAGAGGATTATCTGAGGACAGGGCACGAAAGGGAAAATAAGGAGAATGATCACAAAGCGAGAAGCCACAAGGTAAACAAGCGTCATTGTTCGTTTAGGCTCAGCCGAGCATGCCTCAGAGGCTGCACGGCCACATGAGGTCATTATTACTGGGAGCAGTTTTCTTTGGAGTTTAACATCCTGTAACACTTTGCAGAATCTCACTTGAAATGTATATAATTTGGATGAGGAAATGATTGTTACCTGTGGTCGCTGATAAGAAATCCTTAGAAAGTCAATGTAAATAGAGAAACACCTCAGACTTTCCACAAGCACAGTGTTGGACCAAGCAGCTACTGATAGAGTTCGATGGCTAAAAAATTGAAATCTGTGTCTAGACAGTTACAGCATATCTGTGTTTTACTGGGTAATTTTGTGGTGCTCTGTGGTCATTGCTGCTGTGTTTTAGCCTTGCAGGTTATGTAAACATTTTCCTAGGTTAAAGATGGGTAACTCTGCTTTGAGCTAAGATCTGATGAAACCAGCCCAGTGGAATATAACACCTGCTTCCTCCAGCCAGCAGCCTGCTGCAACCTGTGAAAATAGATATTTTTCCTCTAAAAGAAGACTACACAGTTAACACAAGCACGCTCATTCTAAAAGACTCATTACTCCCACATAGCTGAATGCCCTCTGGCAGATTTATATAGGAGAAGGCAAGCTGAATTATTGTTCTAAATTCAATTTTAACTTTTCAGTGCTGGTTAAAGCTATTTGGAGGCAACACTAATGTATTTCTTTATGGTTTGGATGCAAGGTTTGCTGTTGTGGAAGAGTGCAGGACCCATCTGGAGCTGGAGCTGACAAATTTGAATTCACCTTACTGCTTAGCTAAGGCGTGGATTCAGGATATTTTAGAGAAGATAACTATTATAATTATTATTATATTATTATAATGCACTGCTGTTAATTTCAACAGACTTGAGATTCCCTTGCTTTGCCTTTTTGTTGTCTGAAATCCCAGAGGATTATCTGGGGACAGAACACAAAAGGGAAAATAAGGAGAATGATAATGAAGCGAGAAGCCATGAAGCCAGTATGGAGATGTAAAGATATCTTTCTCTGGATGTGGACATTTCTTTCTCTCCACATCAGGCCAGATTTGAATTTTCAGAACGAATCCATCTGAACAAAATTCACATTACTGAGCCCTCCTGTTTTATGAACATATAGCATTTGTTCAAGGCTAAAAACATCACTGCTAGTTCGTCCTCCATCTAAAGGCCCCTGTAAACTTAATGTGAAGTAGAACTTCCAGAGCAAAAAGACTCTTGCAATGCTCAAAACTGAGTGATCCGGTTTGGGCATTCCTTAAGCAGAACTGTAAGTGGTCCAAACATCACAGGGTTAGTTTTGTCACCAATGAGAGGCCAGCTTGCACAGGTTGAAATTTTCCTCTGATGTTGGAGCACCACATTGCTACCCTACGCTAGCATTGTTAGCAAGCCATCAACACTTCTGAGGGTAGAGTTGCTGAGCTCATTCATGGACATGCATACCTTTATAACAATGTCTACGAGACTTCAAGGACTTCGAGATGAGTTCAAATTCTTTGCTATACATCTCCAAGAACTTCAAAGGGAATGATCCACAGCTCTGCAAAGCCACATGGCCATATTTGCGATAAAATGGCTGTGGAAACAGGTGACCCGTGACTGTTCTGAATGGAGCAGCATCTAACTATAAAGTCAGAAAGCTCTGTTCATCTGTCTGTGGCACCAACATCTCTAAAACCTGGCACTGTATGACGTTGAAATTTGGCAGGTTCATTGCTCATGACCCAAGGACGTGCAGTCATGTGTGAAGTTGTTTGGATGAGCGGTTCTCGAATTGAGCTGTACCGGTAAAAAAGTAGTCCGCACGACAGGATACGCTCTGGGCACAGCAGCATATATTCCGCTCCACAGACACTTATGGCAGGCTGTGGCACACACCATGAAGTCCAGCCCGGTCCGAACAGGCACGATTTCAATGGGCACTGCACTAGTTAAACAAATTCCAGTTCTTAATGACTCTACTGTGTGCAGTGTTCACTGACTTTTTATTTGTCATTTCATCTTTTGAAGCATATCCCCGCCTTTAGAGCACAGACAGAATCTTTCCTTCCTGCTGCTGAAAAGTCAGATTACACAATCTTTGGTCAAGAGTCAAGTCAAAATACAAAGGCAGTGTGATGACTGCCAGCAAAGCAAACAAAAATGACATTGATTGAAGTTAAGCTAATCACTCAAAACTTCTGTCAACAGGTGCTTTACTGAATGACTCATCAGAATGCGATTATAGCCTGAAAAGTTGCATAATCTGAATGGTTTGAAATGAATTCATTTGAACCCTGAATGAATACACCAACACTCATCTGTCACAAGCCTTACAACACAACTTACAGCAAGAAAAAAAACTGATTTTAGTTTGGCCAGGAAGCTTGTTTGGGTTTTGTTTTTTTCCTTATATGACTGTTCTTTGATAGTGTGTGAGACAGCTCAATGGAGTCCTGGCTGTTGTTTGTACCTCCCTGCCACGCTATGATTAAGAATCCCAGAAACACTGACTATCGCTGAACATCCTCTTCCCATCCCACCCTGAGAGCCACACAACTCCCATCAATATCAGCAGAACTTGTTGACACCAGCCCACATGAGGGGAAGCGAGAGAACAAATGAAATCCTCACATTGCTCAAATTCAATTTGCTTTGTTGTTGATTCGTTCAGAGTAATGAAATTCCACTGTGAAATAAACAGAGGGGATAAATTGAGATCTGCTTGGAAACACTGATGCTGCTGTATCATGAAATTAAATTGCAAATATGGATAGATGTAAATAGTTCATGTACCATGTCGCAATGAGGGAAGTAAGTTGCAAGATTACAGAATCTGGATCACCAGGATGATTTATAGATATTCAAGCTCTCAGGTAATGAGACTTTTAAAATAAACTGCAAAGAGAGATGGAAATATTTACATTCTACCACATTTCACTATCCACCATCAGCGCCATAAACAGTTCTTGCACTGCACTCACTGGAATCTTAAATCTCTGGGAATTGTTTGTGCTTTGCATGTGTATATGAGCATGTGTGTGTGAGAGAGAGAAAAGGCCTAGAAAGGGGAGGAGGGTCTAGAAACAGGAAAGCACTGGTGCACAAAAACAAACAAACAAGATCCAAGCGATGATAATTTAGTCCTCGTTAGTCCTTGTTATGAACAGGAATGCAGCGAAGCGGCAGAAAGTAGTGTAATTTCTCACTGACTGTGGCCAAACACGGGAGCTGGTAGACCCCGGCTTCATGCAACAGCCTGCATTTACCCAGAAGCCCTCTGTGTTTCCACCTCAGCTGGCACATACATGGTGTCAAGTGTTCTTGATCAGTTTTGTCTAGTGGGAAGAAGAGGGCCCCAAAGCAACTCACCGCATAGCTACTGTGGTGAGTTGTGCACAGTAAATTCCCATTATCAGAGAATATCATGTGTAGCATGTGGTTTCTTCTTTCAGTGAACCAGAACAGGTGGATGGATCAAAGCCCAACATGTGATTACATGCATTGGGATAGAGTGAAAGAGAGATTACAGAGGTGAAATTTGAATGTTTAAGTAAACTAGTCTAGCCTCGGGGAAGACAAACATCCTGTTGAAAACAAAGCAAAAAAAATAGAGAATATGGAGTCAAAAAAGACAAGACAAAGGCAGAAATGGAGTAACAGCTACAGAAAAGGAAGCGGCGGGAGAGAGAGAAGCACAGGGAGGAGAAGGAACAAGGACTGCACTTAGTTCCTTTATTCCCCGATCCCCTCAAGCATGCCAAGTCTCATTCACCAGCTCTGTAACTGCATACACCTGACCCAACACATCAGCATAACATCCAATGAGCAACTTGTACACACACATATGCAAAATCCCTTGAGGTCATTCCTGCCTCTGCTACACCCATGCTCCACTCTGAGTTTGACTCCCAGATTAGTGAGGGAGAAAAAAAAAAAAACTCCTATTAACTTAGCAGAAGGCAGANGTTTGACTCCCAGATTAGTGAGGGAGAAAAAAAAAAAAACTCCTATTAACTTAGCAGAAGGCAGACCTGCATTTTTAACTAAAGCTTATAAATAATGTCACACTCATAACAGAGATGTGGCAGTTTTCACACTTACTAGATAATAGTCAACTTTAACAACGCAGCTACGAGAGGAGACGGTGAGTAGGAGTGGTTTGGTTTCCTGTACTGGGATGGATATTTGCAAGAATGAACAACACAGGGCAAAACAGAGCTCCATGCAAAGTCAGAACACAAGTAAACCTCATTTGTATGCTGTGTGTATATATATATATATATATAAAAAAGACATAAGATATTGCTGTGGTCAGGAAAACACCTGGAATCTTTTGCCAAAATTCCAATGGAAAATGGAATATTACAACACGCTGAAAGCAAACAGTATCATCCATTGTAGCTGCTATCGCTATGCAACAAGTTACACTAACCATGGATTCAACTGAATCAGTTTGAGATCTCAGTCGTCTGGTACGTTTGTGTGCCACGCCTACAGATTGAGCCACGTTGTACAGGGAAAGGCCTTGGCACCTGTTGCTGTAGAACAACAGAGCCTCAGTACCTGGGAAACCAGATAACAGCAGCAGTTAAGAGCTCTGAGTCGTTCTGGCTGTGTCAACACTGGCTACCCTTTCGCTGCCTGAACACACACGTACACACATGCTAAAATGCACAGACGCAGAGATGCATGGGCACATTAAATCATGCATTGAGATCCTGCATGCACACACACCTGCAGAACGCACCGCAGAATGTTTGTCTTCTTAGGTGGTTGATTAGAAATGCACCCATCAACAGCAACAATATGCAACTCATTCATGTTGTACATAAGAAAGTCAGACTTCAATGCATCTGGAAATGGAAGAAGGAAAAGTGTCAACTATTTTTAACTCTCCAGATAACTGAAAGACAGACTGTGTAAAACAATACTGGGAAGCGTACTTCCTTGAGAAAGCAGGAAGTTTTGTCTTTTTTTTTTTTTTTTTTTNTTTTTTTTTTTTTTTTTTTGTCAGTTGTGAATTTTCCCTCTCAGGTGAAACATGGCAGTTCAGGTGGAAAATCCATCATGAAGCCATTTGACTGTCTGAATTATGACTTTGGGGTGTAAAGAGATCCAGTCAAAGTCAGAGTCTGAGCCCTCCTATTATCCTCTATAACTCCATTCCCAGACACACCCTTCTTTTCTGTCTGACACACATGCACACACACACAAACTTCCACTTTCTTAGATCTTTACCAAATGTAGGTTTTAAGAAAGTAACCACATTATATCCACCCTAAACACTAAAAATAATGTTAACTATGGTGTGTTATCTTTCCACTCTCTGACAACAGATCACCACATAATTAAAAAAAAAAACACCTCAAGATACTCTTAAGTCATGCTAAAAATACTGTAAAAGTTCAAAATGTAATAAAGTTGTTTTTTAAAGTCATTGTGTGATCACATGTCAGTACCAACCAGACACACAAGCAATGTCTCTATCCAAACACACCCATGGCACAGTTGAATACAAATATGAATATGAAGCAATCTCTCTGTCAGTCTGTCTCTCTCACACACACACACCTATACAAACACACATAAAACGTTCATCCTGCGTTACAGGCCTTATTCATATAGATATATTTCTCAATCAATTTCCTTGATTATAATTGGATTTATATTTTATTACTCTTTCACCATCTCCCCCTTCTCTTCCCTCACCTGGAAGATGAGGACTTTGAAGTTGTTCCTCTTCAGCAGGTGGTTGTGGTTGGCCTCCAGTCGCTTCACCTGCACCGCCTGTTTATCCATGCGCTCCTTCACCTCCTTAATGTTTCCGTTCACCTTCCTGGAGCGCTCCAGCAGCTTGCTCACGTTGTTGGAGGTGCCGATGTGGGTCTTGGACAGGCGCGTCACATCCCCTTGCAGCACCCGCACGGCGCCCTCCAGCTCGGCCTGCCGCTGCTCCATCCGCTGCTGGTTTTCCTGCACCACATCCAGCATGTTGACCAGTTTATCCAGCAGCGCCACCACGGTGATGGCGCTAACCTGGCCGCGGTCGACCGGGCTGCCAGGTGCGGCGGCGGTCGGGCTGGTCGGACTTTTCAAGCCCACGTTGGACGGAAATTTCAAGCCAAGACGGGACAGGGTGCCGGTCGCGGTCGGGGCGGGGGCCGGGACGGGGGTCGGGGTGAAGCTCGGGATGAGGAGCTCCGTGTTTTCGGGCGGCTGCTGCGGCGGCTGCGTGGCTGAGGTGCTGCTGGCGATGCTGGTTCGCTCGGCGTGGGACGCGTCTTCTTCCATGGTTCAAAGTGGTGAAAAGTCCCGCTTTAGGAGGCAACACACCTGACAAAAGTCTCTCTGTGTGTGTGAGAGAGAGTGTGTGATTTATTTAGCCAGAAAATGTAATTATGAAGTTTATTCTTGTTGCTGTCTACCCCACCAGATGAGAACTGAGGAGTGATTTTTTTTTTTGNCTCTCTCTCTCTCTCTCTCTCTCTCTCTCTCTCTCTCTCTCTCTCTCACACACACACACACACGCTGTGAAGTTGTGAAGTTTCAAAACATCTCCCATACAAGTCAAAGGGCGGGGCTTGGTTGCTGTGGAAAAAACACAGGCCTAGCCCTCCACTGACAGNGTGTGTGTGTGTGTGTGTGTGTGTGTGTGTGTGTGTGTGTGTGGAGGCAGTGTGGTCTCTGTGTGTGTGTGTGTGTATTTTCATATGACTGCCAACCTTCCACTTTGTGCATGCGTGGCTGCACAAGCAAAACGTGTGAAGACTACTTTTGTTTGCTGCATTTCTTTGTGTTTCTGCATTCTCTGGGTATTTATTTGGGTGAGGATACAAATTATCTGCAAGTGTGTGCAAATACTGTTTTAGTGTGTGTGTGTGTGTGTGTGCATGTGTGTGTTTGCAAAAAATACGGACAAAATCTTTCCATTGACACACAATAGGCTGAGATAAATGAACTTTGTTTTCCTTTCTCAATTGTGTGTGCATGTGCCAGTGTGTAGGCTCATATGCTTACATGTTAGTGTATGATTGTGTGTGTGTGTGTGTGCGTGTGTGTGTGTGTGCCCTGTATCTGGCCCTTTCCGCTCTCCTCTTGTTTTTGAGCAGTGCTGTGGCATGGGGGCATTCTGACACATGGAAATGTAGAAATCCCAACAATGAGCTCATCTATGTCCCTGGCAAGATGCCTCTCTCTCTCTCTCTCTCTCTCTCATCAATTTTCTTTCCCACAAATTTTTTATGTTTCATATCAAAAATAAGTATAAAAATGGATCAGTGTGAATGTGTTGGGTTTATATATATAACCTACACACTTGCTTGCTTGTGTGTGTGGCTATCTGTTCACCATGTTTACAGGAAGAGAAATATGTGTTTTTATCTGTGGAATTGATTCTCTTGAAGAAAAAGCACTTGCATGATTGCAATGACAAGAATCTATGTTATCTCTGCAGACTATGGAAGGCATCCAGGCCCACACCTGGAATTTATTGGATTTTCCTTAGAGCTTTGTAAGCCGCCTTCTTAGATTGAGACAAAGAATTCAAGCTCCCAATAAGAGATTAGTTTGTTGGAAGTCAGCTCTGCCTATGCTCCCACATATGAGGCTCACCTGAGAGAAAGGAATGAGGAATGAGGGGTCACACCTTCAGAAAATGCAGTGGTTGAAAGGTTGAGTGTCTCTGAGGGAAGAGAGTGACACTGAGAGGGGTGAGAAACTTTTTGAGAGAAAAAGGCAAAAGCAATTATGTCGGCAGAGTCCACAGTCGTCGATGGTCAATAAATCATCATCCAAAATCCAATAGAAGCATCTAGTTTCATTTTTTGTTGTAATGATTGGTTTTCATCAAACACTCTGTGACGATGCACAATTTTCTGCTGATTTTGAACATAAGAACTCAGACATTTGGGTTTTGCCACTTTTCTTTGAATGCACATTAAACAACTTTCCGTGTTTTTAATTTCACTTAGGGCTCTAAATGCTTTAAAATGCCAAAAAAAAAAAAAAAAAAAAAGAGACATTGATTAATGTCTATTCTCTTTGTGCAGTACTGCTTTGCACCCTGAGTGAGAACATGCATTTTTAGGTATTCTCTTTAAGCCCCCCTTCCGCAAGGAATGCTCTGTTCGTGATTGGCCGGCTGCATCAGGCCTGAGCTGCAAACACCCACAGACAGCAATACAGATTCTGGCTAAACACTCACTTATCAGCCTTGTACTTGGTGGGTGTGTCCAACAGATGTGTGTATACAGATAAATTCAAATGTTACAGAATAAAGCAATAATCAAGGATAAAGATTTTAGGGCAGTTGAGGATACATGAATTTGTAAAACTTGAACTTTCTGTAGAAAGTTCTGTAGACCTTAAGTTTTGCAATTTTGAAAATGTTCAAAGTTCAATGTATTCCTACTACATGACATGATAGAAATGAAGAAAAATAACCAATATGTCCACTTTAACAACTCAAATGTTTCATGCGTGTCCCCAAAGTTTCACATTTCACCTTCGAATACTCACACTTGTTCTTGAAGCTTCACTTTCCACAAGCTTTAAAGCTGTCAATATAGAGTGGATGTGCTACATACAAACTCACCACAACTACTTTCCTTCCCCTTTAAAGTTCAACCCGAGTGTTTCTCACCCCTCTCAGTGTCACTCTCTCCCCTCAGAGACACTCAACCTTTCAACCACTGCATTTTTTGAAGGTGCGACCCCTGGTTCCTACCACTTGAACTCTGACTTTTCCCAGTTCCACCCTTGGGGTAGAGTGGAGGGAATGACGCTCCCATCCTGTCATTCTTCCAACTGTCCCCCTCCTTTCTGTTCTTCTGCTCCCCCTTTCTCCATCCCTCCCTTTCCCTTTCTCTTCCTCTCCAGCTTATCATGTTTTCCTGAATTCCCTGTATGTTCCTGGTTTACATTTCCAGTGTTATTATAAGGAATGTTGTCTTTCCCTATTTGTTTAAGGGTCCCTTTTGACCTTAATCCTCTTCGCTTACATATGTAGTTAACCATAATACTAGTCATAGTCAACTCAGGTTATTTGCCCCCTAGAGGCCAAGCAGTGCAAGTCCATAAGTATTTGCACTATCCTCCTCCACTTATGCTAAAGCTAACTGGGTTTGATCATTTATTTCTTCCCTGAAGAAAATTTCCGACATTTTCCACATTTATCAACTCTACAAATCTTCTCGTACCTGCAGCACCAGTAACAACAATCAGGATTAATCTGGCCTTTTAATAAACACGCTGTGGCAAGTTGCATTGTTTCAATAGTTTGTTCTTCTGGGAATCATACCTTGAAACCTTCAGTGGGTGTGGCATCGCTGTAACGGTTGGGCTATTGACAAGGCATCATGGTAGCTGACTGATGTTTTTTTAAGGACAGTGGATGAACAAGTTTCCAGATTTGAATATGAAACAAGCACTCAGGCAAATGAAGAAGATTTGCAATCTGTTTGCATTTCAGTCAGCAATTCACTCTCCCTTTCACTCCAAAGGTAATCT
The DNA here is from genome assembly GCA_014773175.1 of Lucifuga dentata. Classification (NCBI taxonomy): domain Eukaryota; kingdom Metazoa; phylum Chordata; class Actinopteri; order Ophidiiformes; family Bythitidae; genus Lucifuga; species Lucifuga dentata. The sequence goes on from VXCM01001855.1 coordinate 25,726, forward strand.
ATGTGTTTGATTGACTTGACATATTCTGATGTATGGACAAAAATCCTGCACAGAGTAGTTTTTCACGACATAATATAATAGCAGTAAGAATGTTCTAATAGTAAAATTAAGAAAATAGTAATTGCACCAATAAACATAATATTTGCTCTATTTTACACTGTACTATGAAACATGAATTTCCATGGAAACAGGATCTCCTTTTTTTTTTTTTTTTTTTTTTTATTTGCAGCTTCCGGCCCTTTCTGGTGCCATAATTCCCATCCCCCTCCATGCAGTTCCAGCCCACATGTTTGTCTAAGTGCCTGCTTGATGTGGATGCAAGAATTCCAGAAAAATACCTTAAGGCAGACTTCACGGGGACGTTTAATGATGGTTTCTCACAGAACAGCAGAGATGAGTCTCTACAGAGGAGAAAATATTCACATGGAAATAGGTTTTTTTCTTTTCTTTTTTTTTTTAAGTTTGACCTATAGAGTGTGTTACATGCTCATAAAAGTATAACTATTGGGTCTGATAATTTATTTACTACTTTATACTACTATAAACCTGTAGTAGGTTTATAGTAACTACTATAGTAGTTTATACGACTATAAACCTAACCTCATTAGGTTTGTGAAACCTAATGAGGCAAAATATACTTTAGAAGACAATACGAGCTTTGCTTTTGGGTGCATTGTCTTACGGCCTTTTGTCTGATGAATGCATTTTTACAGCATACATTTTTACAGCATGTAATACTTAAGAACTCATCATCCACTTACTTCCTCATTTTCAGTCATTTGTCTTTATTCCTGGTCATGTGACATCTGCCGAGTCACTAAACAAACATATTTTAAATGATACTTGTGATCAACAGCATTAATCCTTCCCTTGTGATCATACCTGTGATGCCATGTTGGATGCTTGGTGGTGTTTGGTTTGTATAAACAGCTCAGACTGGTTGTCTGGTCATGCACTGGGCAGAAAGGAAGCAACGCTACACTTTTGTCGCTAAATCAAAGGCACCCACAGAGGAGAAAATGGCATGCTGCGAACAAAACAGATGGCGATGGATCTTTAAATGACCCTTTTTCACAGACCAGCGTGTGTTCGACACACGCTCACTTAAAGGTGGCCTTGTCCATTACAAGAGGAAAAGGCATGAGTGGGTGGTTTTGTGTGTGTGTGTGTTCAGTTTGTGTGTAATTTCTCAGATGCTATCAATTTCACAGCTAATGGGCCAGTTTTTAGAGGTGTTAAGCTCTACACACAGACCCCCAGAAAGTGAGTGAATGTCTTGTGTTAGTGTGTGCATGTGTGTGTGTGTGTGTGCGCATGTGTTGTTTCTATAAATGTTTTCAAGTGTGTGTCCACACCATCAATTTTGAAACCAATGATCCAAACCATCCCCATCACAGGAGTGCAGTTTGTTGATTGTAAAATCAATGTCAGGGCTTTCTTGGCCAGTTATTCAGGTCTACGATTCCCAAAAGCGAGGTCTGCCCCCNCCCCCCCACACACACACACACACATTCATCTGTATTCCTCAAAGCCAGCCAATATACCTCTGAGCAAAATGGCTTGATTCTACTTTTATTTCATTCATCATAGGTGTCTCTCTGCCATCGTCAATTTTCCAGGGATTGTCTGTCAAAGGACTAATCAAAGGAATAATGTTTATTATTCAGAAATAATTCCACGTGGAAAACAGGCGTGCATGTTCAGGCTGAAGTACTAAGGATCTGAATGTCGAGCTATGCATTTCTGAGATAAGTGTGAGATTCCTTTGCTGAGTGTTTATCTGTTGGTCTCTGGAGGTGTTGGATGGGTTTGGGAATGTGTGTATGGATGTTTGGGAATACGCATTGTTTGTGACAGAGATTGAGAAATGTGTTGATTTGCATTTGAAGCTTTGTCCATGCAAATATAAACCCAAGGCAATCTGAGCTGTTTAATCTACTAGCCACTGTGTGTCTGGTGTGTATATACTGTAAGAACAATATGTGTGTATGTGTGTGTTTGTATAAAATTATTACTGTCCAGAAAGATCACAGTGTTCACTGTTAAGACAACTTTTTCCTAAAATATTTCAGTCTTTTAATATTGAATATATTATATTTTGTCACATAATCTAAATGCTGTTTCAAAGGACTTTTCACTTTTGAATAATTATTAATCATTATTGATAAAGTCCTGGATTTATTTGGAAGTCGTGCATCCTAGAAGTGAGAATTGGGATTAATTCTAAGAATATCTAAACTATTACAGTCTTCTCAAGCAGCTTTAAGGCCTCCTATATCGACAGGAATGTACTAAATACTCATATCCGTACAAGTAAATGTCCTGCATGCAAAATTCTACTCAAGGAAAATGAATAATTAGTAGCAATAAAATGGACTCAAGTATTCATACAGAATGTTAAAGTCATGCCGGCGATTTTGCATGTTTGAGCCTACAACCCGCATACATGCTACATTACTGATGACCAAAATATACTACTGGATCACTAACTATTAGAACTGTTTTTCTTTCACTCATGTCACTCATGACCTTTGACATTGTTTAATATGCGTCTCATATGCTCTAATAAATCAGAAATAAATTCATTCAATAGATTCAATTAAAAAAAAAACTTCTTTCTCTTTTAATCATTGGGACGAAGAGTTTCTTAAACAAAAAAATGATCCCAGTGTGATTAAAGGACCATACCAGCCATTTTCCATGTTTGAGCCTAATATGTTGAATTTTCATACATGTAACGTTAATGACAATCATTTCCCAAAGCATACTACTGGAACAGTGCATTAAAAAAAAAAAAAAAAAAAAAAAAAAAAAAAAAAAAAAAAAAAAAA
>VXCM01001855.1:36697-159462 GCA_014773175.1 Lucifuga dentata
CCCCCCCCCCCCCCCCCCCAACACACACACACACACACCACTCCCATACAGACATGCAACTGTGCTTCCCCTTATAAGCCCCCTTCTCATTATGATACACTCATAATTCTTATTATAACCAGTAGGGGGCAGTAGAGACCTTTCACTTTCCCTGTGCTCACTGGTGTTCTGTATGCAAAAAGAGCATCTGGCTAGGTGAGGAGGGATGAGTGAGGTTAGACAGAGGGTGAAGAGAGAGAAAGAGCGAGAGAGAGAGAGAGAGAGAGAGAGAGAGAGAGAGAGAGAGAGAGAGAGAGTGAGAGAGTGAGAGATAGCAAGACCCCCTCGGCTGCTGCACCATCAGCCCTAAAGGACGGCAGGCCTGAGCGGCACACAAGAACACTCAGTCTGTGTGTGCGTGTGTCTGTCCTTGTGTGCAGGTGGGTTTAACACATTCTCTTGTTCATTTCTCATTGTGCATATATGTAGATGTATCTTTGCTCTGCTTTATGTTTGTGTAGGTATTTACCTGCGATTCATACTTAGGTATTTGTGCCTGTGTGTGTGTGCGTGTGTTCTTGTACTTCTGCACTTATGAGTTAAATGATAATCCTGCAAAGTGAGGACATTGCTGGTCTTTGCTTCATTAAGGTGCTAGTTTCAGATTAAGACTAGATTACAGATCAATTTTAGGTCAAAGAAAATGATACAATTAGCCATGTAATGGTCAGTTTAAGGTTAAGGGTCATTTATTAGCATTGGTACCTGATGAGCAAGACCGATATGAATAACTTCATTAGGAAAAACGATGCTTTTTGGTACTAAATTATCTCATTTTGCTGCCAAAGTAAAACATTTCAGCGTTTGCAGAAACTATGATCATGGCTGTGAGGCCTTAAGAACATCAGCATCACATTGATGTGTTTATGTGTGTTCACATTTTTTGAACACATTGATGTGTTTATGTGTGTTCACATAAACACATCAATGTGTTCAAAAAAGTGTGGGTACACAGGATGAATCAACATAGGTGCATGAGAGGAATACTGCATGTAAATTTGGCAACAAGACTCGTGTAAAGGTGATAACAAGCTATCAGGAAGACAGCTCATCTCTAAACAATAACTCCACCTGAAGTTTGCTGGTAGCTGTGCAAAGATTACATCAAAATTAGTTCATATTGTTTGCATTTTAATTAATTAATTAGAATTTAAACCCAATTTCAGTAGTATCATTTAATACTAACATCACTGTTTATGAAGGGAAGTATTGGTATTTCTAGCCATTCATTGTCCTCACAAATACAGTTATACAATTGTGTGTGTGTATACCTGCAGGAAGGCTGAGCCAGGATACTGGGGAACTGACACTCTCCATGAACACAGTAGTTCTTGTAGTGGTCTGGACAGGGGATGTACAGGCCGCGGGCCAGCTCGTTCCTCGGATCCTCTTTGTGTTTTGTGTCCTCTGCAGCGTGGACACAAAACATGCAACTACTGAATGTGCATGTACAGCACACACACACACATCTGTGCACATAATGTATTTTATAAGAAACACAGAGGGAGAGGAAAAGGAAGGATGGACAGGCCAAGGACAGAGAGAGAGGCTACATTTACACCGCAAGGTAAAAGTGACCCAATTTCAATTTTTCTATCACGTGGCACATCATATCTGCGAACATGTGAATAGTAAAAAATACATGGAATCAGATATTCTTGGATCCATATGTGGAAATCTGATACAGAATCTTCACATCCAACTGTCAACGAAACACTTACAGTAGATCGGAATTTGACTGCGTTCAGGCTTGCACGTCATAAAATGATACGCTCCTCTACTTTGTTCACATATGAAAGACGTTTGTTGCATTTGTCTGTAAAGGTTTATCTCAGCCATCCAGGTTTTAAGATGTCTGGAAGATTTAAGGACAGTCTGCACCGGAAAAAAATAGCTTCAAGGCATTTCACCATTCATACAAAAGGCTTCTTTAGTTCTAACAGTAGCGGAAACAAATAACATTTATTCCTAAGTGGCACCCATCACTTCAGGACTCAACCATGTCCACATCACCTGTTAGGGGGTTGATGGCTGGAACTGTCCCAGTAATGGACGTGTCTGCCACTTGTGGATAAAAGCTGCAACCTGTTCTCCAAGGAAGCCTTTTGGATGAATGGCAAACGTTCTTCAAGCAAAATTTTTCCAGTCCAGCAATTTCGTTTCATCCTTGTAGACATATTTGATGCACACACCCAAGCTGCAACAAGCCCTCTAATCCTTTTTCTTGGCCTTGAAATACAAATTAACTCATTGTGTACCTTTAAAGCAACAGCTTGTATAATTATTTCTGCCTCATTTGCATCCATTGCTGTGGTTAGTTTACCTGCCTGAGAAAATTAAGCCTCATTTTTGAAGGCAGGTTGTGAGAGAGAGAGAGAGAGAGAGAGAGAGAGAAAGAAANGAGAAAATTAAGCCTCATTTTTGAAGGCAGGTTGTGAGAGAGAGAGAGAGAGAGAGAGAGAGAAAGAAAACTGAGCTGAACTGAATGAATTGAATTGACAGGCTGAAGACTGATTCAGATTTGAGTGGCAGCACATGCTATTTGTCACCACCTCCGCCGCCACACATGCACTCACCTGTTAAGTCGGTTCGTGCAAAGTGTCCATCTCCGCCTTTGTTCCCAGTCGCGATGTCCCCTGAAAATGCCGCAACACATTATTACAGATCTCAGGTCAGCACAACCTGTCTGCGCTCTGGCCACCTCCATTATGACTAACACGCTCAAATTGATGCCAGTGCAGGAAGAAGGTTGAATGTGAATTATCACTGTAACAAAGAATGCTTGTGTGGCCAAGGTGTAAAAATGTGAGCAATTCTCTTCAAACAGAAACCATCTTCGCTAATGTATGTGGAACAGAATAGAGCAAAATACCGCAGACCAGATTTGACCTGAATAGGAAAGAATGCATTTTCCTCACCTTGTTAATGCTGCTTTTCACAGGGAGTATTAAAAATGTCCTTCCATCATCACATTATTGAAATTGATTTTTTCCAATATTCCCTCAAACCGATTCTATGAAAGTATTTGCTAGGCTATAATGCAAGAATTATGCTGGGACATCTAGACATTTACTTAAGATAAGCCACATATAAATATAAATGAATTAGAGAACTGCACAGAGGCGAAACACTGCAAAATAAACACTACATCTACATATCGCCATATAAAAGGCTTTCTTTTGTTTGTTTTCCTTGTTTACTTTTTCTTAGCTCCATATATTCCTGATAGGTGCGGAAGGCATATGATAGTTCAAAGTAAAGAGCTCTTTTAACAATTTTTGTCTGTAGTATGATTAAGGGAAAAATGCAGAGGATGGAATAAAGGGATTCTGTCACTCGCTGAATATACATGACTCGTTGCTTTATCAGTTTGCGAGGGGAAGTTAGTCAAGTGAGAATGCTTACACCGGCTGTCAGCCGATGGAGCGTTTCCATGAGTAAACAACTTAAAATCACATATTCTAGGTATGTTACCCAGAGTACACCAACATTGATTTATGTTGATTTCAATCTGCTGGTGGTGTTTACATGATGTTTGAAAAAAAAAAAAAAAAAANAAAAAAAAAAAAAAAAAATCAAAAATCAATTTACAATTTAAGGGTGTTTTCAGACCTGTAGTCCATTTGCTCTATTTGAAATCAAGGACTAAACAGTTGCAATGCTGCATTTGCTGCTTGGTTTGGTTTGGTTTCACACAGGAAAAAATTAATTTGAACCAAAATCTCACAGCAAAACTCATGAGAACTGTCGTTCTACTCATTGGCCAGAAATTTCTGAGTGGAAGAAAGAAAATCAAAACAGGAAAAAGTTACGATGCCAGATAACTAAACAATGGAACAACAGAACCATGATGAAATCGGGATATTGTCCTTGTAACAGTCATAATTTGGGCCATATCCCAAAAAAACTTCATCAGCAAAATGCTGCGTTTGACTTCATAATTTCCGTAAAAAAAAAAAGCTTGTTGCTGTTGGATTAACATTTAATAAAATTATCAATACACATAGCAGCATGTGAGGTTGGATTATCTCTGCAGCGTATTCGCAAACATGATTGTGTAATAATATCTGTAATTATGAAATGAAGCCCTGTTACTGGAATTGAAGTTGAGATGAAGGTCGGCAGGTTAACTGCAGCTGGAGAGAGACATGGAAACACGCTGTGTGTATTTAGCTCTGCAAGCTGCCTCATTTGCCTCATGGCCTGTTTTCATCTTGACTATAGAAAAGAACACCTACCCAGACAGACAGATTGATGGTTTCTGCTGTGCTTGTTTATGTGTGTCTATGTGTGTCTCACACAGCATGGTGTTTGTGTGCATATGAGAGTCTGACCTTGGCAGTGGCCCAGGTACTTGACCTCGATACGCTCCTGTTTCTGACAGGAGGCCTCCTTCACCTGACAGGGGTTGTCATAGGAACGACCATCTGAGGCACACACCGGGTTAAAGCTGATGTGGGAACAGTCAATGTTGCAAACGCACCTGTGGGGCAAAGGAAACGATAGCAGGGTTGGAAATTAGACATAAAATATGGTTTTAAAAACCACCTTGAGTAATCTCACAACAGGATTCTCTCGTTGATCGTAAACTCTCCATTTATCATTCTCGTTATATATAAATGATAAGAGCGATTAGAGCATTGTCACAGTGATTTGCATCAGGCCTCTTTATTCTGGGGTGAGTTACAAACGCATCTGAGTGTGAGAAAAACAAACCAAATCCCAAATTTGTTCTGGGATTAAAAATGAGGAAGAAGCATCTGGGCATTAAAATCCCAAAGCCCATCAACAAATACCCAGGATAGACAGCGGCTTGGGACTCTCTTCTAGCATTGCTATTGGGCTTGTAATGCAGAGTGATGTATTCTGGCAATATTCCTACTCTTCTGATGGGGAGGGGGCTGATATTTCTCCACGATGGTGTAAGATTGAGGCACAAGAGCTGCACCGTTAGCTAAGACATCTTTGCTGCTGTACTGTTCTCCAAAGTCAACTTACCACTAAAGCTCCTAATGATTTTATATTCACAGGTCAATTTGGATTGTCAGAGAAATCAAACAGAGGCTGGCTTTCATACGCTTCAAACTGGACAACGTGGTGTTAGTTTAGCCAAAGAACAGCTTATCTATTTTAAACATTGATTTTTACCTCCTACAGCCAATTATAGATAATCAATGTCCCTTAGAAGAGTGGTTTTCAATCCCTGTCCTCAAGTACCGCAGCACTGCATAATTTCCGTTGCTCCCTTGTTCTACCCTCACCTAATTGGCTAAATCTGGTGTGTTTACTTGAGCAGATGTTGGTTGGCTAAAAATGTCTGATTTAGCTAATCTGGCAGGGATAAAGCAGGGAGCGATGAAAAATATGCAGCGCAAGACTCGAGGATCAAGATTGAGAACCGCTGTGAAGGTCTCGTAAGTCCCTTCACACACACATACACACACACACATACACCACCACCTCCTCCAGCCTCCTTACGCTGGCATAAAGGAAAACTGACAATATATCAGATGAAGTTGAAGCTTCAAGGCTGGCTTATGTTTAACACAGAGGTGACAGTGAATGCACAGTAATTATGACGTGACTATGGCCAAAATGACCAGCCGCAGAAGCTGCATTTAAGGGTCACTCGCGATTTCATGCCCCACTCGAAATTTGAAAATATGACATAAATGCGCCGAGATCAACAATTGGCCAAGAAAAGAAAGACAAGGTTGAATCACTTTGATGAGCGACTGGCAGAGGAGGTGAGGAAGTACCAGCGCCTATATGGTTCCTCATGAGGGTTTAAAAAGTCTGCAAAATGGTTGCCAATTCCTGCCAGGATAGAGCCTGTCCGAGGAATATTTGTCACATGAAGTGGACATAATTTATATGAAGGCTAGGAAGAAGACCAAGCCAAGAAATGGGAATCCCAGCTGAAGTGACTACAGTGGTTGTCCTGGTGGTCACAATTCAAAAAGCAGAGAGGAACAGAGAGAAACTGGTTGGTCATGGAGGTCTTTATGAAAGCCCGAGAATCTGGTATGCTTTGACACACTGATAATTTTGGAGCTGTCTGCATCCGCGTACACTTTGCATCCGTGCTAAGCATGCACCAGATCAATCAATACAAGACTTCAGGCCAAACAGCACAAGGTTATGCATCAGATAGAAAACCAAGCTGGAGATGATTTACTTTATGTGACAAGTGTGCATCAGCAGACATGACTAATGTGTTCTTAGCTTGTCCTGAGAGGAAGGTTGATCACTTTTAGCAACATGGTTGTTGCTAAAAGTGAGTGAAACTCTACCTCCCCTCCTTGCTTCAGGAAATGGCTCAATGACATAGTTTCCTGTTTATTTTTAGCGGAGGGCCACCTCAGCTAACTCCTATGCAAAGTTTGTAGAGATTTTGGAATTTTAGGAGCAAGATGATTAAGGGGTTTAGCTAGCTGTGTGTCCTGTTTGTGCCTTGCTGAGTGTGTGCCATTGTAAATTTAAATTACATTTATCACTGCACATTTACTGGATATCCCCTGACCTTAATTGAAGTTCTTGTGGATAAAATATTGTGGTAACCATAGTATGCACAGTACTTGGCAAGCATGGCCACATTATAGACAATCCTGATACATATTTCATTTTTACTTTGCCAATGTTTCTTTCTTTCCCTGAGAATGTGACATGAATCCATCAGGCACAGCTCAGGCTTCAGAGCTCTAAGTTAAAGTTCTAAGTTCAAAATGAAATATTCCTATAATATAAAAAAAGAAGAAAGAAAACTTGCACTCAGTCAGGATTTTTGACCGTACATGATAATCCTGCTCAAAGCAGGTTTAAGCGGCTTCAGTTCTACATAATAGCAAAAGGATTTAACTTTTCAAAACGAGATGAGCTGCAAAGGGGGCCTGACTGACAAATGATGAACCCTTGCAATGGCAGGAGCAATTACTGAGAAGACTGTGAATAACAAAGCTGCAGATTTAGCCTTGAGGAGGAAATAGTTGTAGAAACAAGTTAATTCAACATAACTGTTAACAGCCTACAGTTTCTCGATTAAAAATAGCTTTAATGAAAAAACTTCTAAGCTAATACCTCAATGTACATGACAGCACAGGCAGCATGGTGGATCTGTTTGCATGTTATCTCATATCTGTGCAGGTTTCTACCAGGTGCTACGGTTTCCTCCCACAGCCCAAAGACATGAGGTTAGCTGACCTGGAAACTTTAAATTACCCCGTAGGTGTGAACCTGAGTATTGATGTGCTTGTCGTCTCTATGAATTTAGCCTTATGATAAGACTGGTGACCTGCACCCTGCCTCTTTCACGATGCGAGCTGGGATAGGCTCCAGTGGATGGATGGATGGATGGATGGATGGACATTACCACACAATGGGGAAAATACTTTTTCTTGTATTTGTCTTTAAAATGACCTACAATAAAAACAAATCCCACTTGCCTTAGCTTTTTATGAAAGACAAATTCTCTTAATGAAGATAACAAAAATTTCAGGACACAGGTTTGAAGGCCAGAGCTACACTTAATGGATTATTGCCAAAATTGAGTGCAAAATTTAGGTTTTCATGCAAATTGCACTCTTGACAATTACTTTCAAATGAAAATGCTGTGTTATTTCCAACATGGAAATTCTAAACTAATGCCTTGGCTGCATTAACAAATGATTCCTGTAGTCTTTAGCGCAAAGTGTTCAAAACTCTACAAAGCTTATCTAATAATGCGTTTGTCATGTTTTGTCCCGTAGTTTGACTCAGATTGTATCATGCTGCAAATATTACTGCTGTGTTTTGTGGCAGCTTGTTATGAATTCATTTTCCAGTGATTGAGGTACTTACTTAATGTTTTTAACTCGAGCAAATTAAACAGGCAATCTGCTGTCACGCCACAATTTTAGAAAATTTCCATGTGACTTTCCACGTATTTGTGCGAGCGTGTATGTATGTGTGTGCGAGACATCTGCCTAAATGACACTGAGAGCATGTGCATTTCCATCACGTGCATACGCATATACTTGTGTACTGTAAGTTTACTGTGAACCGTGAGTGTGTCGGGCCTGATCAGCAGAAATTACGCCTAGATTGCCTTCCCCAGACAGTAGTTGCTGAGTAGCGCTGAACGCAAGATTCTGTAATTATAAATCTGTCATTATTCTCCCAGTTTTTTCATTTTCCCTCAGTGCCAAGCTCTCAGTAAAGCACGGGCATTCAAGTGTCGTGCTGCTGCATTTGCATACACACCCACGCGTATACACACAGACACACACACCTTCCCAATCAGGTATGATGATTTTTTTGTGCTGCTGACATTGATGATTGAAGTGCTGTGCAGCAAAGCGTGCGAGCACTGTGGTGCTGCTGTAATGATGGATCAGCAAAGTAAAACTAGCGTGGAGAAAGGCTTTGTTAAACATCAGAGGACACAGGTATATAAAGGTGTGCAATACCCAAAACTCCACGACACTCAAGGTGAGCAGCCACAGTTACAAATGTCTAACCACTGCAGAAATATAAAAGAATCATCCGGTGTTATTGCGATATTTGGACGAGATCTGCCCGTCTAAAGTGAGCAGAATTTAAAGCATCACTTCCTATTCTTGCGTGATTGGTCGACATAATACACACAAAAACGTCTAACATCAGAGCGCCACAATCCTGTGACAATGTGCTGCACTTATTCACACTTACGGAAATATTACTGAAATATTACTAGGTTCTACTAATTTATGGAAATGTGACTCGAGGGTCCTTTTCTAACATGAGGCGTTAAATTACCAGCAACTTAATAAAATGAAGTGTGCATGTCTGAAAGGGGCAAAAGATTATAAAGTTAATGTTAGACCAGGATTATACTTGACATATTACATTCATAAAATGCAATTCCAATAAAAATCATGGGAGCAGTGATACCAGTTTTGTCTTAAGCAGTGCAGCGACACTTAACCATCAATTAGAGAAGTTGATCAAGGACGGTGGGATTCATATACCATCTTTGTTGTCATGGTGACTGCAGCTACTTTTTTTGCCTTCATAAAATAAGTAAAATGAGGATCTAGTCAAGTCAAGTCAAGTTTATTCGTTTAGCCCAGGGGATCACATACATGTCTCAAAGGGCTTTACAGACCCAGCCCAACTCTCTAAGGCCGGATTCACATGCTAAGCGTTGAGTGTTGCGCTGACCTGGACGTTCCATTATTGTGTATTGGGAGCTGAGCGGTGACTCCTAACGTCGCGTCACGCCACCTTGAGTNCCATTATTGTGTATTGGGAGCTGAGCGGTGACTCCTAACGTCGCGTCACGCCACCTTGAGTGCCGCACGATGCTCAGATTCTCAGTTTTGATGCAGCGCTCAAAGTTCATTTAAATGAATTTTGACCTTTCCGACGCTGACCTTTCCAACATGCAACCAATCAGAGCACTGCTGTACGTCACGTAACCGGAAGCGCCACAACAATGGAGGAGAAGCTTATAATCTGTAGAGTATACAGCACAACTTTAAAATCGTATCATGATCTGGTAAAAAAAAAAGGCGCTTGTTTGGCAAAATGTCAGCAGTCAGACAGGGACATCAGGTTTGGAAATTGTTAATATAGTGTCTGAAATGTGAGGTTTCATGCATCCACATTTGCCGTTTTTTCACTTTTCTTCTCCTAATAAGAAGAGCATTTTTGTTTTTTGTGATGTTCATGTCACTACCCGAGTTGAAACTGAAATCCGATTTTAACCATGAATGTGCAAAGATCGGTATAGGCTACATCCTGTCTTTACATCCGTGGTAACCATTAAATTGCCATTAGCAACGAGTGCTTCCTGTCAGCGCGAGGTTGAGCGGCACTGCTCAGACTCCGCTCATCTGCAAGCAGAACGCTGAACGCCCAGGTTGGCGGCAACGCTCAACGCTTGTCACGTGAATCCGGCCTAAGAAGCCGAGGAAAAACTCCCTAAAAACCTTATTATATAAGGAAAATGGAGAAACCTCAGGAGAGGCTATTCAAAGAGAGATTCCTCTCCTCAAATGACCTGGTGTGCAATAGGAGCTGCAGGTTCTACTTGTTTGTCGCCATGTTTGGTGACTAGTCTACAAATCGGAAGTAGTTTTTGTGATATTCCAGTGCAGACCAGGGGCGATTTACGTTTTGAACCTCACACTGTCTCCTGGTGGATCTTGCCTACAATCCTTCAGGCTGACATCAAATGTGCAACGTTAGCAACAGCACTGAGTAGCAACTGTGGGTGAAAGCGTATGTGCAGTTATGTCCTTAGTGTGAAAAAAGGGAGCTCATAGTACAAATGTGAAGATTTTCAATAAAGTAGCTGTTAAGCAAAAAGGAAAAACCCACGTATCCACACGTAAAAAACAGACTTTAACTCACACATGTAAACATCCGCACTACATCCATGCCTGACACAATTATCAGTTGCTCTCTCTCTCTCTCTGTCACAAACACACGCAAAGTGGAAGAGCTGTCTCCCGGGCCATCCCAAGTGACTGTTGTTGCTTGGTGGGTCTGGGCTCCATGCATTTTTAATGATGCCTCTCACTTTCCCCGCAATAGGCATTATACTGCTAGACTGCAGTGCGTCAACACATCCTAATGCAACTCGCAGACCCACACTCGCACACCCATGGGCACATGTGCACATGCACATTACATGCGTGAAACACCAGATGCTGTGGTGTAAACCCGCTCTATCTCAGGCATGTGGTGACTAATAAATCCTGGTGACAAGTACAAATAAGTTGGTGGTATTTATGTAAATGTGTGTGCACGTCAAAGTGTGTATGACAATGTTTGTGGGTGTGAGGATAACGTTTTGCCAGGATGTGTCGTATTGATTAGTTCACTGCCATGGTTTCCCTTCCATCAAAGCTCTCACATTGTCACCGGGTTTGCAACTATAAACACGTAAAAACACGCACATACGCACTACAAGAATCACACACACACTCAGGCAGACATGCTCATATACACACATGTAGATGAGGCTGCCACATGTGCTGACTGCCTCATGCTGTGTACAAAGCCTTAGCAGGAAACATTATTGCTACTGAACATACACACTGATTTTCATAATCCCCTGCCTCAAATTTCACTGTAATCCTTTGAAAAAACACACAGAGAGGCAGACAGAGTGGTGTTTGTATGAGTGTGGGGTGGGGGATGGGGTGACACATACACACACACACACACACACACACACACACACACTGATAGTGAGAGAAAAAATCAGCAATGAACAGAAAGAGAAATGAAGAGTTATAAGAAGTGAATAAATACAAATAGAGGTAGAGAGGGTTTTGAACTAGGGAATACACACACACACACACACACACACACACACACACACACACACACACACACACACACACACAAAGAGGTGAAAGAATATTGTGATGTTCTGTGGTACTATAGACTGTGAGTTCAGTTAAGTGTGAAGAGTTCTCTGTAAATGCCTCTTCATCTCTTCATCCACATTTCTGTGAGTGGGTGTATATGTGTGTGTGTGTGTGTGTGTGTGTATGTGAATGTGTATGTGTATGTGTATTTTCACTAAAGGAAAATAGACGCTCACTCTCTCACCTTGCCTGTTGGCCTGTGACTTCTCCTCTGTCTGGCTTTTCATTGCATTTCCATCTACTCTCCACAGAACCACAATGGCCTCAATAAGGATGAGAGTGTGTCACATTTCTGCCTGCCTGGTCCTCAGCTACTCACCTGCCATTTCTGCCTGCCTGGTCTTCAGCTCCTCACCTGCCAATTCTGCCTGCCTGGTCTTCAGCTCCTCACCTCCGTTCATCAGCCTGATTCATTTCAGGTTTGGACGCTGTCACCTATTTGCACCAATCAGGCATGGATTTAAGCCCCGGTCTCACACTCACCCTTTGCCAGTTTGTTCTTTGCCATCCCCGATGCGAGACATTCGAGCGTTTATTTGCGGACTGACATTCTGTTACCGACTCGGCCTGTCTTGGACAATCCTGCTTGTCGTTTTCCCTGGAAACCACCTCTGCCTTCTGTCCCCGACTCCGATTCTGGTTCCTGCGACTGGGTTCCCCGTCTGTCAGTTTCTGTGTAGGCGCTTTGTCCTGCCTGTTGTTCTGCCTGCTTCTGTGTTGGACTGAGAACTCCATTAAAGAACTTAACTTGTCAAAGTTGTACTGTGTGCTGCATTTGGGTCCAAACCCCACCCGTCACAGAGTGTCGGCTTTGAAAAGACGCTTTGCTCCTTTCTCAGGATGTCAAAACCCACCCTTCACACAGAAAGGGTCCTACACCCTCTTCCCATGTCTAGCTCGCTATCTATGAACACTGCTTCTCCTCCACCTTAATTCTATCAGTGGCGATGGGTGCTACTGATGGCTTTCAGCATGAGGTTTATGGGTAATTACAGTTTTACGCTTTAAATGAATATAAATGGGATTTTTGTGACACTCCACTGATCGATAAGGGCTAAATTGGACTTTTTGCTGGTGTCTATCCAGAATAACAGCAGAGTTAAAGGATCATACTGGACCAGTAACGTAACATGTATGATTACCAGAATGGTCCTTTAAGCATAGTTTTTATCAGGTCAATATATTTAGACAAAGCTACTGAACATGTTTGGTTTGCTTGTGTGAACTCCAATAAATCATGATAAACAGAATAGTGTTTTTTGGGGGAAATTGAGTAACTATGGTAATGTGTTTTTTTTTTCTCTCTACTCAGCACATTATGAAGAAACCCCATCATTATAGTAAATATTTTTTATACTTTCAAATGGTTGGTATTTATTTTTTCTTGTTTGTTTATGAAATAAAATGAATGGAAAATAAAATACAAACATCCAAAAATTATTGTTGTCAGTCCACTGAAAGCCACATTAGCTCAAGTCACAAAGGCAAAACTCAGAGTCGCTAATGCCTTTAGGAGGATGGAGAATATCCGCACCTGAGTTTATGTTAATCTTACACCTGTTGCTTTAAATTTCTAGCTATTCATATCTCAAACTCTGTCTCGTGGGCCCTTCAAAGCAGCAACCGAAGGGTCACCGGTTCAATTCCTAAACTGGCAGGAGAACTCTGGGGAGGTGAATGAGCAGCGCCTGCATCTCCTAATTATCACCACTGAGGTGCCCTTGAGCAAGGCACCTAACCCCCCAAATGCTCCAGTGGAGCTGCTCAGTGGCCAGCAGAGAGTCTGTGGTTGTACTGGGCAGCATCCAGGTGTGTGTGTGTGTGTGTGTGTGTGTGTGTGTGTGTGTGTGAGCAGGGCATTCCTGAAAAAGAGCATGCTCGGTGAAATAACTCTGAATAAATAAAGGTTAAAAAAAAAAATCTGTAATGTCCTCTGCGCTAACAGAGATCAAACAGGTTTATTGCATGTAACACTGTGAGAGATGGGTCTGCATATCAAGTTTGATGCATGTTAGATTGTTCGATGAATGCCTGGTGAATCGTGGCACTACGATTCTAAAAAATAATTATGCAGGTAGAAATGTGTCATCACTTTTCACGCATGTGCACTGGTTTCTAGATGTAGTCGTAGCAGCTGTGAGAATTTGGTCTTAAATTTGTAGCATTGCCAGATTTTTGTCGCAGACTCTGGCTGCAGGAGCGCTACGTTAGCTGTCATTGGGCTCATACTGCAATCTAGGACCACCATTTTGAGCTGACAATGACTCTGACGCAACTCTAATGTATTATTATAAACAGTGCTGATTGCGGTCACCTGTGCTTTGATTACACTCACCTCTTTCCTCTCATTCTTTGATTAACTGACAGTTAAATCGGCGACTGTCTCATTACAATAAGCTGTCATTTTCATTAAAGCTGGCTGCTGTTTGATGAAAATCACCTGCCGTGTGGGTACAATTACCTGTTGTTTGATTACAGCCATCAGTAAAATGCTCATCAACATGCCTCGTGTCTGCTGAAAGACTAAAGAGGACTTGTAGTTCCTATTTTACAAGACACAACGATAAAAAATTCATAAGTCTGTGTGTTTCAACTGCTATTTTAACGACACGGGCGAACTCTCGTGTCGTCCCTCCTCGCCTCATCGTGGAGGTACGCACTTTATGTATTGTAAAATCATCTTTGGTAAACTGCGTTATGCTCGAGGCTCTCCTTTCTTTTATCTTTTGAGGTTTTTGTGGACATAATCTGACATATATTGTCCTGTTGTGACCTTATGAATTTTCCCACTGGGGATTAATGATTTGCCAATAAATCCACGGCAGTGCAGTAGCAGAATATTACGGTGAAAGTGAACAGCATCAGCAGAAGTGTACTTCAACCATTTGGTATTTGGATCAGGACTCAGGAACTACCACGGAGGTATTCCTCAGCTTTTCAGTTATTGCACGCTAGGGTACACTACCTCTCCATTACATCGTGCAGTTTGATACAGTCATACTCTCAGAGCAGGTCTAATTCTAGCAATAATGGCAGAGATTCTTGTGGAGCCCTGCCTGCTTTTGCTGATACCGGCTGATCCTTAATTCATGCCAAATTATAACCCAGCACAGTGTTGCTGGCACAGTTAATCTTCATTCATGCTGCAGAGAGCTACTGTCTGCTGCTAGAAAGGAACCTTTACTAACTCAGCCCTCAATCTGTTTGTTATGTACCTTGTTTTAGTGTTGCTCCTTGCCAATCTCCATTCTGCATGCTAAGCAGAATGCAGGAAACTGATATACATACAGAATACCTATCTAATCTGTCTAAATGGTTAAATATATGAAATAATCTGTTCTGAACTAGTTTTTCTTGTGCAAGTCAAAGTCATATTTGCCCTGACATTGCTAAGTCCTGTAAGGATAGTAATTGGATTTCCAGAATAGGCGAAAATATCCTTTCTCTCAGCGCCTGCTGTAGTAATTGAGGTTAAATAAAATGGTCAACCATGCACTAAACCTCAGTGGGTGTGCACACGCGGGGGGGGGGNCGGGGGGGGGTGTGCGGAGTATGGAAGATTCCTAATTTAAATTCTTCACAATTGAAATGACCAAAATGTTTAAAACGGGAGATAAAGAGGGTATTTTTCCTAGAAAATGTCAGGAGCTGTCAAGATAAATGGTGACTAGATAGGTCAACTGGTGTCAGTATGCAAAAAAAAAAATAATGGAGTTAAACATTAGTGAGTGTAATGGGTTTGGGCTAGAAAGTGCTAAATATTTTAATGCAGTTGACCCTTTCATGGATATAATTCAAATAACATTAAATTATGCCCAATTAAAAACACCTTTTAATGTTCTTATTTTCATTTAAGGGCTATTTTCAAAACTTTGTAATGCTTTAATGTGCAAAAAACATGACGATCCATTTCTCCTCTTTTTTGCTTACATGCTCCGAAATTTAAGAACTAAACTAAACTGAAGCTTTCACGGCATTTCAGGAACCCATGCATTTGTCTTACTTGATCCATCCATCGTGAGCTCAGTTTTGCAGCTATGACAATGTTCAGCACATACTCCCTCTCTCATTACACTACGAATATCAGGGAAAATTAAAAAAAAAAAAAATAATAATAATAACAGGTCCCCTTTGCAATCTTAGTGTGTGTTTTGTGTGTATAATCTCACCAAACATCCTCAGCGTCCACATCGCACTCAGCCCCAAACTGGCAAATGTCGCAGGTGGATGTCTCCTTCTGACCTGCTTCAGCTGACCCCTCTCCTCCTAAAAGAGAGAGAGAGAGAGAGAGAGAGAGAGAGAGAGAGAGAGGCGAGAAAACCATTTGTCGACTGCACCTGTTTTTCATCCATGACAGATTTGTAATAACACCTATTCCTGTCTGTCTAGCAACAGTTGCAGAATCGAACCTGAAAATACTCGCGCGCACGCACATATTTTTCAAAAACTGAAATGTGTTTAGAAGGAGTGAAAATCTGTAACGAAGCCTCATAACACCGAAACTATCAATGCAATGTGACCCTAAGAAATCAGATTGGACATCTCAAGTGCATTCATATCTGCCATATCCTGCCAGAGGTCTCATTCATCCATTCACTCCTTCATCCACTCACTTTTCCCTTTCTCCACAAGCCCCTCCCAACTCTTCTAGTCTGTCTCTCATTCTGTCACTCTCAAATCCCTGTGGATCTATGTGGAGTACCCCTTTTATTTCATCGTGCTGATTTTCTCTCGCTGTGAGTGCGTCGACTCCCTGGCGGCGGTGTGGGTACTGGCGTCAGGCTTATGGCGGCTTAGNGAGAGAGAGAGAGAGAGAGAGAGAGAGAGAGAGAGAGAGAGAGAGAAAGCAATCTGGCCAATCTCAAATTGCATTCTCCTATCACAGAGGGATCCTCCAATCTCAGAACGCTTTCTCTCTTCTTCTCTTTCCCTTCAGCCCTCTTCTCCATTAGACAAGCTCTATTTTTAAACTTACTGGGGCCCTTGAGGACAACTAGTGAAGAGCAGATGCAGAGGTGGAACTCGGCATCATTTCCCCATGTCATATCGTTAATGTCCCACATGCACACGCGTGCACGGACAACAACACTGCTGCCACCATGCATTGCTCCCTTGTGTCGCGTCTTTCATTTTCCCTTCTAAAACTTTTATTTCCTGTAAAGCCGTTACAACACACTGGATGAAGTAGAAAGTAGGGGTGGTGGTACAGCCTTACAAGTAAACAGTATTAAAAATTGTAAAAATGTGAGTAAAAATGAATATGTATATAGTAAACATAGTAGAGTCTTTCCTTCAGTAAAAGTAGAAATAATAACTAAATGCTCAAATATTTTAGTTTGTAAGCAATTACTCAAATTAACTTGACCTGCTAGTCTTCAGGACAGCATAAAGCATAAATAGTATCACCAAATTCAAAAAGCTCAAATTTTGTATGTATGTAAACAGAAACAAAACAAGTCAAACTCTGAATCCATAATGTAAGGACTGAGAAAAATACTATTAAAACTTAAACATAAAATTAGCTTTAAGTTTTCGACAATCAAATGAGTTAGAATGTGTGAAACATGTCACAGATTAGACACACACACACAGCACTGTAGGTCAGGCTTGACCACAAGGCCATGACTGAGGCAAAGAACTCAACTAAAGTGAGTTAGCGTCTAAGCTAACACTTCGCTACTAAGCTAATTTCTAAGCTACTAAGCTAATCATCTAAGCTAATACTTCGCTGGTAGAGTGATGCTGTATGTTGGGTTGAGCTTTTTTAAAAGTTGCTTAAAGCACTTTTTTCCCCCCTCACTGTTTGGACTGGCATCAAAATTTTTAGTGAGAAAAAAAGAAAAAAAAAAAGAAAATATTAAGAAAAAAAGAAAAAAGTCATGTCTTTGCTAATTTCACCCCACCGTCTGCTTCTCCTATCATAGGCAGTACAACTAGCTAATGATGCAGCCATGCTTGACTGAGTTGTTTTGCATCACAAATCACTGCTTGGCTCTCCGCCTCACATGCCTTCTGGCTTTTTTGGTACTCATTCGGATGTTTCTGCTTCAAACAAATTTGTGTTTCCACCTTTGGCTGTTAACTTGTAGCCAAACCACTTCCAAATAACAGAGGTAGCTCCCTTTTTAGCAACTTTGAAGCATAGCTGTTTGGTTTCTTCTTCTTGCATATGTTATTAAAATGCATTGTAGTGGCCCTGCACAATCATGATTTTGAGGCCACTTCTGATTGACATTTTTTGACTTATGTCCTTTGTAGTATTACTAAAAGTTCTGTTCAAAATTCACAAGAAAGTCTGGTTGAACTAATGAATGAAACCTTATTCAAACTGTCCAGAAAAGGAAAAAAATGCACAAACAAGCAAACATCCAGAATAATTCACCAAGTTTTATCAGAGATTGATCCTCTACCAATTTGATGATCCAAAATCTGTATTACAGTCAAAAACTTGTACACATCTATAAACAATAAGGGAAAATAAAAATGTTATAAGTCAATATTAGTATAATCTAGCACACAGAAAATGGATTTCTGATACAATCCACTATTTAAACAATATCCAAAACTCAATTTAAAAAATAGCTCATCATGCTGCAATATTATATGCATTATTACAGTATTATCGTGAACAATATGATATGTACTAATTTTGAGTTTGTTGAAACACATCATAGAACACACAGCATGTGGTCTAATCCTTAACAACTGTTTTCTGCTTTTCTACTTCTGATACTGAGTCTGGCTGAGTGGCTGATCCTCAATCTGCCATGTCATGTTTGGACTAATCTTGGCCAGAGGGCAGTATCAGAAGTACAACAGACGTTCACCTTTGGAGCCCTACACAAGGAACATTAAAAGAGCCTGAACCACACCACTTTGAGCCTTGCAAGATGTCTTTTCACCCTAAAAGTTCCATATATGGGGGCTTTTCATTTTCTGACACACAACCCTCAGCCTGGATTTTGTTTCTGTTGGGTCAAATTATCCAAACAGCTTAATTCATTTCTTTTACCTGTGTCCAAAAACACACTGCCACCTACAAGAATGAAACATTTCACATTCATTTAGAGGCAGTCTTAGGGCCCTCCTACACCTTCATATTTTCTGGTTTAAAGCTGACACTGAAGCTGCAGGTGTTGGAAGGCGGCCAGCGAGGCGGCATGTCCTCTGAATGCTGAACACTTGCAGTCAGCTGGCAAGATGCACATTGTGTATTCACGGCTCTGCTTCACCATAATTTCAGGTCACAGAAATAACCGTCTTAGCTAATAATTCTCATATTTAATCTTCGCCATAATTTCAGGTCACAGAAATAACCGTCTTAGCTAATAATTCTCATATTTAATCTTGGAATCTAATCAATCTTGACATAATTTGCTTCTTGGCTGACATTATTACATTTGAATCAATTGCAGCTTCATTTGTTTCCAACTTCATTTTGAAGCAACTGACAGCATCTTAAAAACCTAGATTACAGTGATGTGAAGATACTGCCTTCAATAAAGTATTAAAAGATTTGCAAAGGTATTTCACAATTCAGTGGCTTGTTAAAACAGACTTTTGTTGCAATGTAGGGTTGCATCATTCTTGTTAGGTTGCGCTGCTGAGATTTTTCCCAGCAAGTCAAACATGCAAAACCATGTCATGTAATTTATACACTTTCATGGTGTCTTGACAATGTTGTGCTCAAGGGTTCAAATGAGGATTCAATCAACTATACATGACAGTTCAATTATATGGGTTTTTTGAATGGCAGCAGATTGAATTAGCCAGCCAACTGATGGAAATGTAATTTCCCTCATTTCCACCTGTCATGTGTGTTGTAGCGAGTGAAATGCTCAAAGATTTCTTGCCAGCTTCTTCACCCTCACCGTACTCTGTCAGATGATTGGCTACACATATATATAAAGATTTGTGGACATGCTAGCGTGAAAGCTCTCCCATGATTCTCCTCTCCCACAGTGGATGCACACAAGATTCCGTACACAATTCTATTTTGCCTCCTTCTACATCTTACATGTGTGCACATGTGCAGCAGAAATGCCAATGCTGTCTCCTATTTCCCCTCTTTCTGTCCTTTTTGTCCTCACACTGCAACAAAAACATACTCTATGCACTTACACACACACAAACGAACACACTTCCCCAGATCCCCATTCATGGTATTGCAGGTGCAATTACCAACGGCGGCTGGGGACATGCAGTGTTTTCCACTCCTCAAATCCCTGATAGAGTCTCCTGTAGCACTAAAACAACATCTCCCGTTTCTGTCTGCTAATCCCTGGAATCAGGAGACCCGGCTGGGTAATGACTGAAATGATTAGCCTTGCTCGCCGCTCCCCGNACACACCACCCAGCTGCTACATCACCCAGTATTGATCCATGCTTGGACCAGACTGGCTGAGGCCTCATCAGCGACTACCATCCTACCTTCACCTTTGTCTCCATCATGTTTTCTTTCTTTTCCTTACAATCAGGTCAAATCAATAGACATTGAAGAGTTATTTCTCTATGTAAGTCAGACATGTAGATGCGTAGATTCATCAGTATTTTTCATACATACACAAAAGTACTGAATGTAAATACAGTATTTATTTACACCACCTTGATTTCTCCCTCTTACAAGCATTAAAGATTGACTCAAGGCTGGGTTTTCTACATGTGCACATACACAAAGACAGGCACGATGTGTTTCTGTCTTTGTGCATGGGAGGAACAGAAAGAGAGAGAAAGAAAGACAGAGAGAATCATTCAAGCACAGAGAGACAGTGAGAGAGAGAAAGAAAGAGAAGCCTTTTTTTGAGTGAGTGAGCACACACACACACACCCACTCATGCACACACAAACACAGACAGGAGATTTAGGACACACCAGCATGCAGCCATCATACAGATGATGAATGAAGCCCACACACACCTCTGGAAAACAGAGCAGGAATGCTATGACCTTGGTTACAGACACACTGGGGATGGCAGCAGAATAAAGGGAAGGAGAGAAAGACACAGGCTGATACAACCCATCTACGACTGTGTGTGGTCCCTGAAAGGAAGCAGTGTAAAACCCATAAGGCTCTCTATTGTTACCATCAAACAGTATGTCCCTTCAGCATGTTTACACCAAACAATATCTGGAGAAGTCTATTCAAACTCTAGAGCATTTTCTACTACTGTAGTTTGGCTCAACGTAGGAAAATGAGAGCAATAGGAACTTTCCTACCTTTTGTAAAAAAAGGAAACAGGATGCATTTTGGTTCTAGAACTATAGTTCCTGGACCATTTCCAGCTCCTGCTTCCAGGTAGGTAGTCTCTGATGTTTCAAAAAGTGCTGTGTGGAGCTGGCAAGACTGAACATTGCTGAATGGTCAGCAAACTTACATCCACTGCCATTTTTAAATAGTTGCACAGGGACAAACATGAAATCAGACTACAAAAATCACAATAATAAAAGCGGCTCAGACAGATGTGGCAGTAAGCGGTGCGACACAATGCTTTTCTGGGACACAGACGGCATACTCCAGCACTATCAGTATAAGAGACTTGACAATGTCTGTGTTGGAAACATTAGATAATAGCATGGTCCCTGAGGATGAGATAAATTGTGTGTTTGTGTTATGGAAATGACACGGCTGTCGAAGCACAGACATCAATTATTTTAATTTTCACAATCTTCTACTCAAAGCTTAGGGGGAATGGCAGTAAGGAATTTACTGAAGGAACCAATTAGTTTCTCCTCCAGATACTTCTGTGTAAAATAGTCTCTAATTTAGTTCATGAAATTGGGTCCAAAACTGCCTATTGACACTCAAACTCAGCTGGCACCAAAAGTCTCTTTTCCACTGTCGGGCCGAAGGGTTCTAAGCACGGAGAGGAACGGTTTTAATGTTGTTTCCAATGGTTTGGTGCAGAACGCTTACAAACCGTGCCCAGCATGGTTTTATCGGCATGGACAGACAATCGCGCTCAGTGCAGCAGAACCATTCAGGTAGGCGGGTGTAATGACGTAGGAGTTCCCTGATTGGTTTACATCAGTTTTGTGACCCTGCGAAGAGAAATGAGAAAGTGTTCCAACTGACAGCTGAGTCGCTGACAGCACAGGGGATTCATCAGACCTGCAAACAATGCAGAGAAAAAAATAAAAAAGCTCAAACACACATACAGGATCCAGAAGGACAATAACAGCAAAGCCGCCAGGAAAACAGACAGATTCTATGAACTTTTGGACAGCATTTTAGGGTCCCGTCCTTCCATGCAGAACGACGGTGTACTAGATTTGTCCTTCTCCACGGCTACACAGCTTTTGGAACTGATGGAGAATGATTACGATAAGTTGTGGCAACTAGTTCCATACATACTTTCATACATTTTTATTAAATAGAAGGCTAAATCAAAGGATAAGGTGGGTAGTTTTTAAGTTGAGACTTTTATTTTAAACATCTGGCGTAATTTTGTTGATACGGAGCATAATTTTCAGCGATCAGTGCAGTAATCTCATCTCCTAGCAGCTGCGTTTCCAAACGTGAAATGTGCTGCTTTCACTTGCTTTGCTGTCTGGTTTTAGCAGCCCCACAGATGGAAACAGAAACAGTAACCGTTCCCACAAGTCTAGAGCAGTGGAATGGCACAAAACCGCCCTGGTAACTGTTTGGCCCTACCATGGAAAAGTGCCTAATTATGAAGACCAGAATCACCGGAACGTGTCTTTGTCCTCTCCCATGTAAACTGCAATGTTGTTGGTTTGGAGGATAAATACTATCTGAACTCCAGAAAATGATCACATAATGCAAAGTTTTATGGATAAAAGAGGATTAATGGTGACACATGATAACCAGCAAAGCAAAATGAACTGTAGACTCACTCAGTGTGGACTGAAGCTAGCTGTTTAGCATTAACACCAAAGAAATGAAATTGTGGCAAAAAGCACATTTTTATTTTTTTATTAAAATTTTATAAACACTAAGTGAAGTATGATTAGCAATTGTTTAACCACCATTATAGGTAATCAGTTGCAACAGTTAAACCAATTAAACCAAATCAAATTAAATAATGAAGTGGTGGAAAAATAGATTTACTTTTTTTTTTTTTTTTTTTTTTGTCAGTTGTGAATATTTTTGTAAAAAAGCAGAGCACACTATGTTTCAAATATTTATAATGTCTAATCCATTTTTCTCCTGTTTCTAAGGCTTTACAGTTGATGGAAATACAAAGCTGTTGTGACTGAGCAGGCTCTGTTCTGAAAAGAGCTAAAAACAGCACAACCCCCCTCCGAGCATTCAACACGTGTGATGTCCTTGCTTTAAGCCAATATGCTCGGAATGACAACAACAATGAATGTGCAGGAATTTCAGAATGTTGGTGACACTGGGCTTATGGAGAATTTAAGAGAATCAGCACAACAAAACTTCATATACAGTGCAAAACGAAAGTAAACCACCACACAGTATACAGTACATATTCCTCTTCAAACAGTAAACATTCAGTATTCAGCAGTATCTAGTGTTCCAGCCGAGTCGTATACAAGCCAAAGGATTGTTGTACAAAGCCAGAAAAACACATTTATGGCTATTGGCAGGTGTGATAAATCTTGGCCAGGGCTGAGTGCTTACCATAAATGGACATGTGATCCATGAAAGGTGATACAGGAAGCAATACACATGAGCCAAACAGCTAATAATGTCCTGGAATGAAGATACAAAATCTATTTTACTGTCACATTGCATCAACATCACACTGACACTGTTAAAACTCTAGAGGATCTAAGCTGGAATCTTTCAGTTATGTGGGGAATTTCCATTAAAACAAGACCGTGCTGACAATTAAGCTATGAAAACCATCAATCAAAATGACATTATCAACCAGCCGCTACCCCAAGTGACCAATCTGACAGGGAGAGCAGGGCAAGGGAACAGAAGACAGCCAAATAATCCATAAACATAATGGACATCAATATTGAAAAGATGACAGATGCGACTGCCAAGAGAAGCCAAGATTCAATTTCTATTCTTCTTTTTCTGTGGGAGACCATATCGCTTCTCCCAAAGTAATTTGTCAACCCTAAGTCCAATGAGAAGAAGCCGACTTCTTCCAAAAATTGAGCCAAGGGCAGTTGTTGCAGTGATGCAAATGACAAAATGACTCAGGCACGGAGCAATAATGAATGCGACATAAATGATGATGTTATAAAAATGCTTGGTAGGCTTTGCCAGGGAAACATAAGAAACCACTTCATGGAGAAAAACTACTGGGAACCAATGTAAAAATACCAGAAACCAATGTAAAAATAATGTAAAAAAAAAAAAAAAAAAAAAAAAAAAAAAAAAAAAAAAAAAAAAAAAAAAAAAAANAAAAAAAAAAAAAAAAAAAAAAAAAAAAAAAATCCATTAATATTTGACTCTTGCAATCTGCTAACACTGAAATGTCATCAGAGGGGGATTTATTACTGGCTTCCTCTAATGCTTCGGCACGAACCAATCAGAAATGGCAGCTATCAGTTTTAAATGAGTCCTGCTGCTGCATCCTGAATATGAATCTACAAACGTGACAGCTTCACTGTCACGTTTGCAGATTCCTCAAATTTATTTAGGATGTAGTTTCAAGTGAAAGAATCCAATAGCAGAGCTACATAAAGACAATCTGACATAACGCACCTTATTAATGCACCATGCTCCGCACTCCTAATGGCAAAGGCATATGCAGATTATGCTTAAAATATTCTATGGGTTATGCATGTTTTGTTTAAACTGTTCTCCAAGGTGTTTTTTGTTAGCAACTTATTCAGTGGACATAAAAAAAACATGTACATGCCTAGTTTTATACTTGATGTTAAATCTGCCAACATTTGCTAAAGCTAACCCTAGCTGGTAGCAATGTTGGCTTGAAACGTAAAAAATCATCCCTGGTCTGCACACCTTAAAAACTATTTCTGATTTCATTCAGTGACAATCGAGGAGATACTTTTTTTTTTACAAAGCTAAAGTGAGGCCGTTGAACAAATTCCGCCATGCTCAATCAGCTTCTCTTCATAACTATGAGTCAAAAAAAGGTGACATTACTGCCAAAACGTTTTTTTTTTTTTTTTTTNTTTTTTTTTTTTTTTTTGTAGATACCGAATCTTGCAATAGCATAACATTAATTCTCGATGACATCCACAGCCAATGTTCTAAACAAATATTATATACTAGTATGCAGAGTCAACATCAAATATAAACCTATACAGTATGCTGCTACTGTCTTAGCTTTCACCCAAACACTATTAGCTGCTTGTTAGGTTGATAATCCAAAAACTCAAGTTTATAAAATGTGTCCATAAATTGCTCAAGGAGGAAAGGTAAAAACGTTTCGTTTGTGGTGCCTTTAATTGCTGAAAATCCCCCTCACCCCCACGTGACCATGCTAGTAAAAATACATCACCAAACTCAAAGTCTAATCTAAAGCTTAAGTACAACAAGAACACAATGACCTGTGATTCACTGCCACAAATCTCGCAGTACCGCCAGGGGTAACTCCAGCAAATGCTCGTAACCGTGTCGTTACTAACAAATCCATGAGCAAGGTCCCTCACTGGGTCGCAGTCTTTCTGAATGGATTAAAAAGGAGGAATTATGGCTTGAAAACTTCATCTTTCCCAGCTTTCAGAGGATTAGATTTGCTTTCTGTCCTCTGCTCGCCTGTGTAGCTCTGTGACTGGCTGACTACAAATAGGTGTCAGGTTTGAACGACACTCTGGGAAAGTGCAGACAGGCTGCTGAGAAAAATGTAACAGAAAGTGGCATTAGAGACTAGAAGCATTAGAGAGAGTATGGCCCATGTGCATCAATGCACTTATCTTGGGTGCTGTATACTGTAAGTGATTTAATACCAGATTCTCAGGAGCACTGATACAGCCTCGCAATCTGACTTAAACTGCAATGGAATCCTGCATCCGTGTTTCCTTGAGGTTGAACCTTTCAGTTCTGGTTTATGAAATTGACAGATTAGCCCTGCAACTTTTGAGCAATTGCACTCAATTTTTGAATGAAATAAATGAATGTATTTTGCCAAAGAGAATGTATTTTACCAAGACTGCAAAGGCAGAGAGGACATACGAGGTAATTCATAAAACACAGTGCCAGTTTTAACATGTCATAGGGCAAATAGCATCACACAACCATAATGCTTCATTCATAAATGCCTGGTACTTGCCTCTTTTAGCGTCTGCCTTGAAAGAAGCATTGCTACGGTATTTCCTTATTTACATAGCGGGAAAATAATTCAGAAAACATACCATCATGCAAAAATTAAGACCTGGTTCAATCTGATGGTAAATTTTAGCAGCATGAAATCTGTTTGTTTGCCTCGCGTATGTTGTGATCGATTAACTGACATATAAGCCCTGTGAAGTTTTGAACATTCTAGTGGCATCTGCATCTCTTCTTCAAGCATCATCTTCTGTGTTTGCTCTCTCTCTCTCTTCTGTCATAATTGGTGCAGGTTCCAATGTGCCAATGGTGGTACATTTTGTGTGTTCACCCCTGAAAACCTTGTTCCTGAAGTTTCCTAAAGCCAACGCGTGAATTAGAGCTGTGGCAGAAATACTCTGAGGTACAAGCCACAATAGAAATTTTGTTCTGAATAACAGGGAAAAAGTAATGCAGACTATTCTTCCATAACGAGGACAGTCATCTCTTTTAAATTTGATTTTAATTATGCATTATGACACAGCTACTGTACTAATGTGACCCACAGCAGTTAAACAGGATGTCTGTCTATTAAACTGGAAACAGTAGATCTTTTTTAATCAATCACACTGAATCATTCATGCCTTTGAGTCTGTGTTCGTTAAATTTTATCTAACGTGTGATGGACAGTACCACTAAGCCAACAAAATGAAACCAATTTTCATTATTTGGTTGATGTTATTATGTTATTTCTTGTTTTGTGTATCTTCCCTCCATCAGTCTATTATTGTTCTGTGCACAAGCAGCTTGCATTTCCTATCCATCGATGTTCTCATTGGAGATTCAATTCATTTCCATTTCACACTTCCACTATAGTAGTAAGGCCACTCAAACGGCTGGCATATTTACTCCACAAGCCTCTGCATGTGATGTGGAAAACACAAGAACAAGCTAAGAGAGAGTAACAAACATTCTGTCATTTTATTTATTTATCTCTCCATCTATTTTTTTTAGCATGCATCCACCTCTGTGGAGCACTCAGGTGGAGTGTTTCCTGTCGAGTAGGTCTTCAGGTGAGAGCAATACCAAGCAAAGCCGAGTAGCTCTTCCTTGCAAACACAGTGGTTAAGGTTTCTGTGTGCTAAAGTGTGTATTTTAGTAACTGTTTCTGGACATTGATATGCTATGAAAACCTCAAGGGACTTGTACTTGTTGAATGCTAACAAAACAGTTTGTTAAAATAATGACATGCTCAAATTTTACTAGAAATTAGTGGATGTCATTTCCCTTAAAATTAATCTGTAGAGATTTGAAACGTGCTTGAAATTAAAGCACTAAAATTAAGTAACTTTGCCAAAAAATAATGATGGCATGTGGTTTGATGCGAAGGATTACCTATCTCAAGTATGTTTCATGTCTCTACAAGTTGAAGTTTATGGTGGATGAAGTGAAACCTATGGGTGCCAGGAAGGTAGGAAAAACTATTTGAAATGTCCCACTCCAGCAATATGTATTGGGAGATGGTTGGCAGTAATGTAAAGTAATGTAATGTATACAGGTAGTATTTTTTGGGCTCTAGCATGAAAAACCAATGGTCTGGTCCTTTAAAGCAATACAAATGTACTAATGTACTAATGTAAATGAATGTTTATGTGTCTGGTGTCATGCAGTATCATGAAGATAAAGGCTCAAGGCTTATATTTATGCAAACATATTTGTGCATACATAAATTTGCTTCAGACTGAAGAGCAAACTTCCAAAAGTCAAAGGAGAATAAGAAGAGAAAATAAAGAAAACTTCTTTTTATTATGAATTTATACAAAGAAATGGCTTCAATTCATTTTGCCTCCTACATGAAAGTATTTTTATGCAAATGTCAGCCCTAGGGTGCCAGTACCCCTTGAGCAGTTTGGAGTTGAATATGCTCCTTTAGGGCAGTTGGCAGTCAAAGTGGGTATTTCATAACTTTCACTGACCTTAGCTGACTGGAAAACATCAACCGTCTCCACCTTCCGCTAATTAATAAGTTACAATGCCTCTTCTGCCCCAAAAGCCCCTTTTATTTGCTGGTTTATTCAGGAAGTTAGGGTTAGTTTTACTTTAACATTACACTGGCATCAGTCCAGACTTAAACCTTATCCTGGTGTATTTTAAGCAGATGGGTAGATGGGAGCTAAAGCAGCACTTTCACACACACTGACAACAGACTCAACAAACAACGTAACACAAAGAAAGCAGCACAACTGCAGGAAGTTAGCATTTCAAAGATTTCAGAGTTCAGTTTAGACTTTCAGCATCCGATGGCTTTCAGATGCTCCATTTTCATTTTGCCTCTTAATGCTCTGTGGCATTTTAAAGCACTTCAGGGTGTAAGTGGGATTTTGTAGTGTTGTTCAGTATATCACACAGACACAAAGCTATGCATTTTACCAGAGGCTTCAGAGTGAAGAAGGAGCCATCTGTACTATCACTTCACTAGGCAGAAATGCAGAATTTGCTTGAGAACACTTGAGAACACACCAGTGCTGAGGACTTGAGTCACATGACTTAGCTTGGACTCAAGTCACAAATTTCCAAAGTTGAGACTTGACATAATTGAAAAAAAAAAATTAATTGCAACTCCAGTTTGACATCAATGACTTGTGACTTTACTTTGACTCAGAAGGACATGACTTGGACTCAAAACTCAAAGTTTGGGACTTGGACTTGTAAGTCTTGACTCGTAACAAAACTTGTTGTGTCTTGATGGGCACTTAAATGCCAAGACTTGAGACTTATTTGTGACTTGTAAAATGACTCGGTCTCCCTTCTGTACACACTGGCTGTGGCAGAATTAAAACCTGAGATGTTCTGCTTTCTTTCCACTCATTTTCTGCTCTGCCATACAACTCCAGGTGTATTTTATCTGCTATGTACATCATTTTCATAGACTTGTACTACTAGAAGAAAATTCAATCACAAATGTATCTCTCCATATACATTTTCTGAACAGGCACAGTTATCCCTCATGTCGTCCCTTCCTCTGCTTGGACAAACACACACACACTGGTGATCTTGGCACAGCAGCGCCCCTTCTGTCCTCCTCTGTCACCTGCTCACTCCTTTACGTGCCCATGGCAGAAAATCTCAGGAAATGTCAGCTTCAAGCCTGTGACCACTCTGCATTAACCCTGCTGGTGTCAGCCGGCTGCCCATTAAGCCCAACCGTGCCATGTCTAATCTTGCCACCAGCCTGAGGGGCCAATCTCACAATGCTGAGTGTTGGAGAAGAGCCATGGACAGCCGGATGGCGGGTTAGCGGTGGCAGGGTTTGGTCTCAGGGGTAGAAGAGGAAGAGAGCACTAAGAGCTAATCGCTAATCCTGTGTGCAGACGAGCATCAGAGAGGATCGGACAGGGTTAAGAGAGTGCTACAGAGGATAGAGAACTGGAGATAAAGCCAGGCTTGAAGAGGACTAGAGGAGCTGGAGAGAAGGGCAAGGGTGTATGGGAGTGTTAGGGGGCGGTGGGGGGTGGGTGATTGTCTCTGGCCAAGATGTCTGACGGCACAGATTCTTGCACTATACTGAAGAAATTTTTAATTAAGAAAAACTAATTTATGAGAAACCAAATTTGTCCATCAGCACACAACATATAATTTATGTGGCCCATTCAATCCTCTTAAATCAAGAACAAATGAACTCAATTTCCCTGGTGAGCCAAGCTCAGACCTAGCCCTAGCCTCGATCTGAGACTGGATGTCTGTGATCATTTCCTCTTATCACCTTGAACCAGTTTTTCAAACACACGTCGGACTTAGAGGAATCCATGGAGAGCTAATCAGGCCAGAGAACAGCTTCCATACGCAAGCCCTCTAAAAATCACTTGGCAGATTTTGCCAACCTTTCTTTTAGTTTATTATTCAAAGTTAAATTTGGTTTCTTTTATTTATTCAGCATTTTTTATGCTTGTGTAAGTTTTTAAAAACATCAATTTGCCTATAAATCATTCAACTTGAAAGCACTGTTGCTATGCTTTGTGAAGGATCACACAAAAAAAAGGATCACACCTAAATTTATTATTGATTGTGCTGCATAGAAATGCATTGCATGCAACAACATGGCTACATTCTGCCAATACATTTTGATAAGCCAATTCTTGGAGGACTTTTTTTCATGATAATGGAAAGAAAAGGAAGGGAAACTATTGTATGGCAGTATTCTAAGATGGAAAAAAATGTTTTGATTGTGAATTTCTTTTTTTTCCCCCATTTTTCTTTTCACATGAGCTATATTGATATGCTTTGATGCAAAATACGTCAGGCTTTTCGCACATTAAGTTTTCAATTATTCAGGCTCATTATGGTTGATGTTGGGTGGAGATGTGCTGTGCACTTAAAAGAATCACAAAAGTGAAACACACGTGCAACAAACCAATCAGGAAGATTAATTAAGCAGAGTGTATATAAGTACCCATGCAGATCTGACAGGAGCTCTAATTAGAGAAAATAATTGAAAATACCTGTGTGGGTGTCATATGGCTGTACAGGGTTTTCAGAAAATTAACCCTTTGAGATAAAAATATGTCTTTTATACATCTTCTATTTCAAGATCTTTCCTGTGTAGTTACCATTTGTGTATTAAACAATGGATGGGGAATCTAAACATTGTGGAACATTCATCCCAATAAAAGCTTCTCACCCGTAAGCCAAGAAACTTCCTTCCACTTCCAAACACAGATGATAATTAGCATCTTTCTCTGGCTGAACTGGTCAACCACAACATAAAAGGATAAATGATAAAGACATTTTTTTTTCCACAGCCCATTTTGCTTTTATTTACCAAGGTTGCCAATATTAGTGGAGGATACTGCACATGAATAGCATGAAAAGAAAGTATTCTTGGGGGATAATAGTTTGGAACCTCATGGTTGAAATTTCTGTAATTAAAAGAGTCATTTTTTTAATAGTTAGCTGTTTTTTTTTTTTTTTNTTTTTTTTTTTTTTGTTTTTTTTTTTAAATTACAGCCCCTTCTTTTGTAAAGACTAGCTTCTGCAGTCTGTTCTGTCAAAAGACCTGTAATTTCATTTGCTGCACAGCCCAGAGTGGTTTTTGGGGGCTCGCCAGTCATTGAACAACTCAACAGTGGGACTTTTCTCTTGGCGTAACAAGAAAAGCACAGGTGTAACTAATAACATTAATGATGACTCTGTTTCATTTAGGTGTACCAGTAACCCATGTAAATAAGCCAAAATACACCAATATCAGGAATTTGGCTCTATTTCAATAAAAGGAATAGAGCCAGTATTTTCATTAGTCACACCTGTGGATGACAAGTTCAAATATCTGCCAGAAGAAGCTCCTTTGTCACAGCATGTCTCCACCCTGTAGTTTAAAAGTGTGCAATCTTCTGATAACTGCCTGTTGCAATGTTTTCTCGAAGTTTTACTCTGTAACAAAAGGCCACATTAGAACAATTCTGTCGCATTGGGTTTGACATAATGTTGTTATGCAAAAAATGAAAAATTCCAGTGTTCAGATTTGACTGATGCATTATCAGTGGAACAGCCACTGAAGGAAAAATCCTATAAGCCTAGAAACCTTCCTTTAACCTTCTTTCATTATCGGTATGTCTTGCAAATCTGGAAAGGCACAATTGTCGAAAAAAGGAAAGATAAATTGGGAGGTGAGGGTTATAGGGTTAAGGATTAGGACATGGAAAGGATTTAAAATAATAATAATAATAATAATAATAATAATAATAATAATAATGTCAGCCCTACGATAGACTGGTGATCTGTCCAGGGTGTACCCTGCCTCTTGCCCTATGACCGCTGGGATAGGCTCCAGCCCCCCCGTGACCCTCAACAGGACAAACGGGTTTAGAAAATGGATGGATGGATGGATAATAATAATAATAATAATAATAATAATAATAATAATGGTGCAACTGCTTTTTCTTCTGGAGTCTATAGGGTTTATTTTGTCTGTTTGTTTTGTTGTAATCATTTTCTTTTTTGTAAAGTAGATTTCATATATCTCTGTCCATGTTCAATATATGAAGAAAAATAATAAAAACTTGGTCAAAAAAAAAAAAAAAAAAANAAAAAAAAAAAAAAAAAAGGAAAGTTTTTCAGGTATTAGACATTGGAGAATGACACTTGTTGACTGAGCTGTACAGTGTCATGAGAAGAATATTTAATCTCATGATTAAATGATATCAGACAAGATATGTCCACTGGAATTATTAACTAAACAAATTTCAAGTCTTTTGTGATGACAAAAGTTATGCAACCCACAGTTCTGAACAGGCTTGTTGTCATTATATAGGAAATGCCTCTCTCTCTCTCTCTCTCTCTCTCTCTTCCCCTCTCTCTCCAAATCAAGCGTGCACACAGAGCGAAATATAAGCCTTATTAGGGTATTCATTAATAGGTTGTTGTACTGAATCAGTTGGGTGCATGTATTGTGAAATTCTGGCTCCTTTTCTAACCTGCATTCATGTTCCGTCAGCATTCACACACAGACTTTAGTAAACAAACTTAACATTTGGTGTGTGTTGCGGTGAGGTGTTGGCTGTGTGCCATGGCTTACCAGCCTCTGTCTCCTAGCAATAACAGCCAAGTCTGTTTTGTTAAGGTCTTTTGCATTATTTACGTGGCCTTCTTGATTTCATTAGCCAATAAATGAAATGCTGCTACTGTCGTAGCGTCCAGACTTCAATCAGAAGCAAACAACACATTATAGTGATATTTAGCAATTGTCGATATTCTGCGTAATGAGGTTATACATGTCGTATGGGGCTATGGAAAGGCATTATGGAAAATATAGGAAGTAGAGGAGAGCTGTAGATTGAACATTGCATTCACTGTTTAAAGGGATAAATTATACGAACTTCCATTTTCTTATTTTCATTTCAGGCTCTGTTTTGAAACCTAAAGCTTGAATGGACAAAAAAAACAAAACACTGATCCACTTCTATTCTCCCTTGCTGCAGCACTGCTGTGCACACACAGTGAAAATAGGTGGTTTACCATACATACCCAAGTATAAGGTGAGATTTTTTTTACCAAATTTCACAACACAACTTGGGGGGGGGGGGNGGGGGGGGGGGAGTTGGCTTATACACTAGTAATTCAAATCAGATCCCAGAGAACGAAATTTCCAGGGGTAGAAATACCCATTACCACTACCCATGGAAAATAGTTTAAATCATACCTTAGAATGATGTACGGTAATTAATATATCCCTTTTACATCATATCTGAGGATGAATTTTCTATTGATATTAAGTAAAAAATATGAGGAGGGAAACAGAAGCTCATTAGCAAACCATCACAGTTTCTCCCTCCCAAACACTTATTGGGTTGTTATAAATAGTACTTTGATCTTCAATATCTCTGGTCTCATAAAATACACACTTAATCTGTCAGCCATTAGGAACGCCTTCTCCAGGACTGACCAGGAAAATTCATGTGAAATAAACAGTATTATTCCTTTCAAATTAACCTATTAAATCCATGTTATTTACCAAGTGGAGGGGATAAAACAAAGGGAAAGCAAAGGGAATAAAACTGAATATCAGTTATGTGTTGCTAATATTGTGTTAAAACAGTGATTCAAAGATAGCCCTTTACCACAATTTGATCTTAAGAGGCTGAAAAAAATATAATCTTTTCCTCACTGCAGTCATCACTTCATCATGCAGCACTTTTAATCTGAGTACTTTTATGCTGCTCCTGCAGATCCAATTTCAGAGAGTAAACAAACACGTCGAGTGTCCCTTCACTGTGAATCCACCATTTTATCCACCAAAATAATCTGTTTCTTTTATGTAAACAAACGGTAGCCATGCTGTGCATTCCCAAAGCACAAGGTATAACTTCTGCTCTCAGAACGCAAAGCCTTTAGCACAAACAGTTTCTCTCTTTTCAGTGCCACAAGGGATTTGCGCACTCCTGAGATGGTCTTAAAACCCACAAATAAACAGCCTTCGGATGTTTACATATGGAGCACAATGCTGTCGGAGGTCTCCTGAGAGTGAGTAGAAAGCTCATTCATACAGTCAATAAGAAGAAAGCACTACCTTGGTACTTTGATGATTTGTACAGCAATGAGGTTAAAGGGAAACCATGTTTGTTGTTTATGTCAGGAGTAGGATGCCATAGAATTTAAGGGGAATTAATGGGGAATGACTGTAATCTAAATTTTACACATTGTACATTTGTTTGGTTTTATGGCTACTTTTTTAAGCAAAGTCAAACTGACTCTATATATGACAATTTGTTTATATTATCTAAAATCAAACTGTCTTCACAGAGCTTTTTTTCTTTACTAGTCTATTAACAAGAACATGTGATCGTTTTTAATGGAAACTTTCAGGGGTCTATTTTGAAATGCTTTACTGTGCAAAAAAACAGATACACTTCTGCTCTCCCTTCCAGCAGCCTTGCTGTGCACACTGAGTGAAAACGGGCCTGTCTCTTTAAGGTCTCCTCCTGAAAAGCCTGCTCTGATTGGTCAACTGTATCAGGCCTGAGCTGGCAACACCACGGATTGTAAAACAGGAACAATGACCAAACACTTGGTCACTTGCCTTGTACTTCCTGGTCATTCTAACCATGTGTGTAGACAAGTACATTGAAAGGTGTTACATGCTGATGACAACGTGTTATGGATCTAAATGACTAATCATAAATGAAGCTTTCAGGGCAGATCAGCACCCACGGGTCTGTCTTACTGGATGCATTTCGGCAGGCGTGAGCCTAAAGTTTGGACAATTCAACACAAACTCCTACGATATTACACTATAAAAATGATTATAAAGTCCCCATTAGTATAAGCAGCACTGATAGAACCCTCGGTTTAGGCAGTAATAATAATGCAACCATCTGCTGTACTACGGCTCACTATATTCATGACTCATGCATCTCTCTACACTGTGAATAACGATAATACTGAAAGTAAAAAAAAACAAAACAACTTGTCCAGCAGACTTTACACCTTAACTGTGATGCAACTCATACAATGTA
Organism: Lucifuga dentata; assembly: GCA_014773175.1. Classification (NCBI taxonomy): domain Eukaryota; kingdom Metazoa; phylum Chordata; class Actinopteri; order Ophidiiformes; family Bythitidae; genus Lucifuga; species Lucifuga dentata. Next base: position 71,293 of record VXCM01001855.1, read on the forward strand.
GCCTGTTATGACTTACTGTATAATTGAACATCAGCAGTATGATTACTGCTGCAATTATCTTCAAGAGAAAATGAGAAAATGTACTTCTCTGAGTTACAATGGCCCACAAGAGGGCAACCAATATTCTGAATACAAGTCCAGTGGTCCAGACAGGACACAGCTCAATAACAAAGCCTTAAACCCTTCACAAGTGCTTATTACATTGTGCACATGATAATGCCACCATGAAAAGTGCCCAAGGACTACAGTGGTGAACTTTTCTTTCTTCTTTCCTTCCTCCTTTCCTTTTCCAAACCCGGAATTGAGGCCAACAAATCTTTGTGAGCCCAAATTGCTTTGCCAGCATCATTCAGGCAAACACCGTCTCTAATGAGCTGCGCTAGCTCACTGGTGACAAAGGAAATGACAGCTGGCGTGATTACAGAAATGTGGGACTCGACTGGAACTAGTGGAAAATGATGTAAGAAAGAGGAAACTCTAAAGGGAACAGCAACAGGGCTAGCATGCATTATCTAGAAATGGAAAGGAAAAAACATCCCACAAATAAATCACCGCGGAGACTGAAAACCTATCAAAAGAAAAAAGCAAAAACTAATTGTAACAGACAGTCATATTATATTAATAGTTTTAAGTTGAGAAGTAGACAAATTAGACTGAGACAAGACTTGTATAGTCGTATTACAAATGATTCTATCATGCTTACATAAGGTGGCATGACCTGAAATTCCCATGGAGGGGTCAAAGGGCAGCTGGATGTCTCCACCACTGCTGCATGAAGGATTATAGACCTTCATTTATCCAGGACATATTCCCTGAATAAAGTCTTTACAGTCAGAACAGTTACATCGTAAGTGTGTTTTTACAGCAGATTATGGCAGGATATAGTCACTGTGCTGGCATGTCCAAGAAGATTAAGATAGAGTCAGCTCGTTTAATTATCAATTTTGACATCATGGCGTGCAGGTTCGTAATTGCTGACTGTTGGTTTGTAAATATTGGAAGCCATCAGTAGCCAAAACCCCATCGGTAGATCCCTTCAACAAACACACAGCTCACATTCTTCCCTAATGTGCCCACCTGATTCTCCCATTCCCTCGCTTAATCCTGGTCAAATCCTGCCATTACAGAAAAAAGTCCAATCCTCCCATCTCTCTATGCCAATATCCGTTCATCCCTCCCTTTCAGTGGGTCTCATTTTGAAGCAATCCACTTCCCCCCCTCGCTCCACCCTCCACTTCAGCCCAGTTCCATTATTTCGAGATGACAAAAAATATGNCCCCCCCTCGCTCCACCCTCCACTTCAGCCCAGTTCCATTATTTCGAGATGACAAAAAATATGTATCAATAAAATCCCTGATGCTGGTGAGAGTGAGGGCTCGCCCAAAGGTGACCCTGCTATTCTCATCAGCCTCTGTCCCACTTTTCAGCCACCTTCACTGATGGCTTTGACACACACCAGCTGCCACTCGCCACTCATATTCTCATTTCACACCTACTATTGTCTGAGCACCACACACACACACACACACACACACACACACACACACCACTCCACCCACCCCAACTCATCTCATTCAGAGCTCCTGTTGTGGACACATAAATCAGCCATGGAAATTTTAATAATGACTTCAGAGTTGTATGACTGAACAAAGTCCCATAGCAAGATGGAGGTAAAGCTAATGCTGAGAAGGTGAGAGACAGAAAAAGAGAGAGAGAGAGATGGGGGCTGAGACAGACAAAAGTGTGTAGATGACGGGATCTAAGGACTTTGCTTTCATCTCATTTGCAGATCTTATCCTCAATCTAGATTACAATGTTATCCCCTTGCCAAAATAAAGGCTTATCAGCCAAGCTTTCGCATACTGCTCAAACGTATGCTCCATGAGGCAGTAAGATGGATCTGTTTTAATGTAGGGATGATCTTGGTATAAATAATGAACTTCAAAGGCAGGATTTTCATTTTGTTTTCATTTTTTTCCAATGCAATAATGTGCTAAATTCCCTCTATATTGCCTTTCAAATTGCAGAAAGTTTTTTAGGAACTCAACTTTCCTTTGTTTTGCAGCAAGGAACTAGGACCCATTTTAGTGCCAGATCTATAGTTTCTAAACCATTAGCTCCTACTCCTGGGTTGTTACTCTGACTGGTCAGAAACTATCTATCTATTTATACAGATGAAAAGATCCAGAGAGACTTTGAGTCATCTACTTGAAATGAAAAGATCTCTCTACATTTATTATAACTCCTAATTACTCATAATGCAAAGTAATGCTGAGAATTTTTGTTTTTAAATGAACCAAGGCAAAAAAAAAGAAATCCCAGATTCCAGTAATCGAAGCAGCTCTGATACACAGTGACATCACTTGCATCCATAATCTTCACAGTATTGGAAGCAAGATGTCAGCAAAGAAGTCACTGAAGGAAACCACGAAGTTCCTACACCAGATAGTTCCATGTAAAGTAGCGCCTTATGTTTTATAGTACACTTTCATTTTTGCATATGCATTGACTATATAATAGTTGATGTGTTGGATTTTTATCTAAAGTGACTAATGTAGCAGTGAATGCAGCATTTTTTTTTTTTTGTATAATGCCAATGGGAATGAAATGCATTAGCCCTGGTTATGTATAGTATGTCACGCTTGAAGCCATTCGGATAAGCACATTAATGTTTTGAATTACATACTTTAGGCCAGTGGTTATGGTGAATTAGCAGGATTTCCATGTGTAATTTCTGAAACACAGCCGCTAATTCAGATACTCTACATTTATTGGTACTTTGCTCATTTTACTTATGAATCTCATCATTTTGCTGTGTTCTGTTTGTCTGCGCGATTCAAGACATAACTGCTATAAACTGAAAATGATCTCATTGAACTGCAGCCTGCATTTCCTTAATTCTAGCAGGGTCGCCTCTAAGAGGGTGCTATGTGAGACGGAAGGTGTCTCCAGGAGCAGACAGCTGAGAAATCTTTCCTCAATCTTGTTTGCTCACTTCCTGTATAAGATAACACAGCACAAACCCAGTATCTAAAGGTGATATTTCAGAGGATGCCAACAAAAACAAGTTTTATGATGGACTGTTGGTGGGATTAGAAGATATACTGAAGTACAGCCAAACATAAAGCGTATGAGACAGGAGGAGGTCAGCACAAACACAAACAAAATACTCTGCATGGACTGTGACAATACATGACTGTGCGTGCAGAAAACACAATGATGACACAAACACCAAGAATTCCTTTTCCTACATTCACAATAGACACAATAACATCAACTTGAATTAGAAGAAATTCAAATTTGCCAGGAGCAACATAAAGGCAGACAACATATCCAAAGATATATTTTGCTGTCCTAAAATGCCCAAATAAAGCACAAAGACATAAGATATGCCAGCATCAGGTAACAAGCTAGCTTCGGTAGCAGGTAGCAAGGTTTTTAACACATATTCAAAGATTCAAAGGTTCAAATATATAGACAGAAATAGATAGAATAGATTCAAAGATTCAGGTTATAAGCAGCGGGGCATTACTCTTAGCTACAGCTTGGTTTAGAAAGAAAAGGTAAAATGCCTTTGTTATTTTCATTTTGCTTGTTTCATGTGTATTCTGTTTGCTCTGTTATTAGCCATGCTAGCTTCAGGTACACTGTATGTATTTTTCTTGGTACATTTATGATCTTTGACAATTATAACAGGCCTTTCTAAAACAAACAAACAACCAAAAAAAAAAAAAAAAAAANAAAAAAAAAAAAAAAAAGAGTTGAAAAACAGAATAAAGAAATAATTTTCTCCATTTTTTTCTCCTTCACAGCATTTGTAATGAACATTTGGTACTATAGGAATAATAAAAATAAGAACACAAAATTGCAATTTTCTGTGTCGGCTGGGTTTACCTGAAAGCTTAGTGCCTCCATAAATACAGGTAATTCAGGTTTACTAAACATCCACAGTAAAACAGTGGAATTTTCCTTTAATGTTATGGTATTGGTGCAAAATGTCAACTTCAGTAAGGTTCAGACTTTTCAACAGGGCTGGAAGTCTATCTGTCCTTCGAATTTCACCTGCCTATTAAGGTGGAACATATTGGCTAGATAGGTTCTGCGTTAGTGTGTGTGTACGTGTGTTTATGTGTGTGAGACATGCACAGAATGACCAAATAGGGCTTGCACACACACACAAACACAAACACCCAGACAAACAGGCCGGTGTGTCGGTGGTGAGCCTTATCGCTATACCACAAAGTGGGAAGATTAGATTACCCACATCCCTAAACCTCTAACTTGGTTACCATAGCAACAGCAGTGTGACTGGGGCAGCGGGTCGTCATCGTGGAGGCTGTTGAAGCAGGAATGGGAGGATGGAATGATAACCAGGGGAAACCGCAGTTCAGACAGATATATTATTTCTGTAACACCGGTATAAAAGTTTCAAAAATAGCTCACTGCCCTGTTCTATTCTATTGCACAATGTTCTGTATCTATTCCATTCTTTTATCTATTTAATCAAAAAAAAGCATACTCAGTCACGATCCGGACTAAAGACTGGATCGAGACTAAAATACAAATAAATCCGAACAACAATTTCACTGCAACGTGACCTGGACCACTTTTGTGCAGCTTGCTGTTGGAAGCAGATCATGCAGAAATAGAGAAATGGCATGTTCAAAACTAGCTAACACAAACAACATCTGAGGATGAGTGGGCTGAGACACACGTGTTCATTCTACCCGAGGGAAGCATGAGATCAATTAACTTGATTTGTAACAAAATAGGAGCCATTGTGAAGAGTGGGAATGTAAAATGGCACGACGACACAAAACATGGCCAGAACACAAGAGGTTAGAATGACAAAACTCAAGCAGCGGAAATCGTTACATCAAGTTACCAGCGGAATAAATATAAAATCAATGACGAGCAAGGGCTGGCAATGACGGCTTGAGAGCAAACAAACACAGGGAACCCTTTTCTGATGCTGAAATGATAAATGAGTGAAGTGATGGAGGCTGTGCTAGAAGGAAAGCACTTAAAGAACCATACTGAACCATTTTGCATGTTTGAGCCTAATATATTCAATTTTCATACATGTAAGATTACGGACAATCATTTCCCAAAGCATGCTACTGGAATGGTGAATTAAAAAAATGTCCTACTTTCCAGACTGCCACTGGTTTCAGTTCATTCTGGTATGCTACTAAAATTAACTTGTTGATAGCTGAAACATTCTTAGGATAGGTAATCCATTATCGCGAACAAGAACAAGACATATATTCAGTTTTTTTTTCGAAGTTACATAATTTTAGCGTTTTTAGTGCAATAAAAAGTGCAGAGTGATTTCAAAATGCTTCCTAGTGGTGCATTCAAGTGCTGTAGTGAAGAACTGACAACAGGAAGCATTTTTATTGCGCTTAAATGCTATGGTCCGTTAATCCACATTCCAAAACCTTTTATACTATGGAAATTTGGTTAGTGTAGCACTCCTGATCTATTACGTGGTCATATGCTTTAACCTCTTCTTGCTGGACAACACATATGGTTAAAAAAAAAAAATTTAAAAAAAAGATCAGTAAACAATTGCTGAAAACAAGAACAAACACAGTTAACAGATTTTTCTTCAAAATCCTGAATTTCCTAATCCTGCATATTAAAGACTATTCAGCATTTGAAAACAAGTATATAAAAGCTTTTGTCAAATGTGCAGTCAGGAAAACTGGCCTCTATGACATCACAAGGGATGCTGATGGTGCTAAAAGCTACAAAATTGAAAACTAAAGCCACCTCTAGACATTGGGTGCTTTAATTGGCTACAAAAATGTAGAAGAGGTTTTAGCTGTAGTTTATCACTGCTTGTTGTCTAAAGTACCAACAGGAAGTAACCCTTGTGATGTCAGTTTGCATTTCTCCCTCTAAAGCCAAGAAAAAAAAGCCTTTGTACACTTGTTTTAACTTGCTGAATAGTGCTCCTGACAATAAACAATATGATTTGTAAAATTAGTGGAGTTCCCCCTTTAATTGGTTTAACTGTTGCAGGACGTAATGATCACATGCTCAGCCAGTTGGATTGGACCGATATTGGAGTAAAGCTACTTTGAAAGTCCTTTGATGAAATTCTGCTTCACAAAATTCAGACTCAATAATATACTTAAGCGTGGAGTGCGACCTGATATTATTCATCCTTTTTGACAGCAGGCATTATTGTATATTGCTGACTGAGGCAGATCAATTGAAACTGAATTTATAATTGCACAATATTGAAGCCTCACACTTAATTCTAATTAATGAAGTGCCTGCAAATCCATACTGTTGTGAGTTTGATCATTAAATTAATTACCCCAATCAAGCTATGGTATTTCAATTAAACCAGGTGCAGTGTTTATGCTCTCATTGGCAACACAAATATAATATAAATCATAGAGAGGGGGCTTACTGATATACACCATATTAACACACTCACAGGCATATCAATACACTGAAATCTAATTTTTATCTAACTACAGATGTACTGCAATCTCAGCAATGATATAATGAGCAGTGATTTTCATATTCTTGACAGTAATGAAGGATTATTACTTCAGCAAAAAAGTCTGAGCCCAAATGATAGTTAGAAATAATTTCAGAAAGACAGAAAGGGAAGCAGGTGGAGATGACTGATAAGCGTTCAAGAAACACTTGAATGTCGTATCGGTGCTGATCAATACTTGTTATTGACGATCCTGCAGCTCTTTTCCTGCTGCTAAATCCTCATAATGGAGTCCTATTTTACTACTCAGACACAAATATGCTTTGATGAGTGACAGAATGTTGTTTTGACCTTGACAAAGCACTTCGTTTGGATATGTTACTCCTCTAAACTGCAGCAAAAGTAGGTCACTTTGATGCCATGAGCACATAGAGCATGACAGAGGTTTAATCTCTGACTGTGAGCCCTGACACACTAGTTTTACCATTTCCTAGCCAATGTTCTAATTGATTTTAGACTAATTTAGGTCAACTATTACATTTTCAACTTGACATTTTGAATTGAGAAACATAATGAAAGCACAAAGATAAAGTATGTTGAAGTATTTTGAAAGGATACTGAGAAATGCTCGCCACTGATTAGCAAAATAACACTTTTGCTTTATGATAACTAACCCTCTGGAGTCCAAAGCAAGTTTTGCAGTTTTACATTGAATTTACCGGTAATTGAATTTTTGCACTGAATTTGTGCTTCATTTGCCATCTAATAAGCTGCTCCGTAAACAGTTCTTACCAGAGAGAATGACAAATTTGGCTTGTACGAATGTTGACATTTCTGATTGCCAATTTTGCTTTGTTTCAAGAAAATTATTGATAAAAAAAAAAAAATGGAACAAAAAAAAATCCCTTGAAATTAATATTACATTTGATTTATTTCCCCCCAAACAGGAATAAACTCCCAAATAAATTCTAAAATTGTAGCATAATATACTGATTGCAAGCATTTCTTGATTTTCTACTTAATTCAGGATTATTCTAAAAAAAAAAATAAGAAAGTCAGAAAAAATAATCAGAAAAATCACTAAATTGCTAAAAATAAAAACTACAGAAAAATTCCAGAAAAAATGAACTAAATGAAAGATGATGAAAATAGTTCTTCTATACTTGTCATGTGATTCATTTTGGATCAAGTCCTTCAAACTTGCTCCTTAAACAACATTTCAAGTCTGTTTTGTGGTTTATGGGTTTGGCAGGAATCAACATTCAATAAGAATATATCTTTTGCATTATTCTCTGGCTATGCTCTTTGTCCTAATACTGCACTTCTTGTCTACGTGCACTATGTTAAATGTAGCACCAGGAGGGCCTGGAGAAACAGCATTTCATCCGCCTGTGTATTTGTAGATGGATGGTTTGACAATAAAGCTCTGACTGATTGATTGATTAATTTAAGAAGAAAATTTGGAAAAAAAAAACCAAAAAAATTTAAAGGGTTAAAGATATTCAGCGATGAACTGAGTGTACAAGTGAAACACTGCACTGCACAGGAAGGTGTAATCTTATTTCAGCACTGTAGAAACCATTCAGGTTCAAGTCTTTGGTCTCCGTTCTTCTTTCAATGATCATGTGGATGATGTACGTGATGATTTTCCACTGTAAAATGTGATTTGGACAAATGTCTCATTCTGACTAAAGGGACCATGTGACCAGACTGATGCCTTCAGGGCTGCTCGCAGAGTTGACTTGTGTACTTATCAAATTACAAATACACAAGAAACACACGCGCATACACACATATGCATCCATGCTAACCTGCATTTTCTCTCACATACACACCCACACAGCCACTCATACACACCTATACACCTATACAACCACCAAACTTGGCATCGACCCAGCTGACCAGGACTTTATGCGTGTGGATTTATCATTGGCCATTAAAATACTTTTGATTTTTACTGTGATGTCTCTCCACTGCTTGCTTCCTCAACAGAAGTCTTGCCCGCCTTTTACAGCCACTTTCTTTAACCTTCTCTTTTGCTCATAAAACACCAGCAGCTCTTCATTTCTTCCACCTCTGCCGCCTCCTCCTCTCCCCTTCCTTCCGTCTCCTCTTCTATATCTCTCCATCTATTTCTACCTCCGCTATGATTCTATCTTTACAGGGTGTGTTTGTGTTTCTCCTCCTGCTGCCCTTTCCCTTGTCTTTCTCCTCTAACTCTTCCACCGCTCAAATACACTTTCTAACCCAAAGCTATTTTCCTCAGTTGTGTCTTTTCTTCCTGAATGATTGATTGGTGAAAATTTGTCAGTTTCACTTTTGAGTTTAAGGCCGCTTTTTTGAGCTTCTGATTCAAAGCACCCAGAGGTCTCTGAAAGGTGCAGAATAGGCTTTCATGGAGAGAAAACCTTTGCAGTTGGTTTAGAGAACTCCGTTGTGTATTTTAAGATCTTAATGACAATTTTCAATGAAATTTTGTAACTTTATTTTAAGGGACTCTGCTCAAGGATTACAGTTTGATTGATTGATTAAACTTTGAGGCAGATCCAGATCGGGATCTGGATGCAGGATTTTTTTTTCACTGTGTTTAACATTGAAAGATTGAGTAAAAAACTAAGACACCGATCTTGATGAAAAAATTCAGGCATGTGTATCAAAAGATCCAGTTACTGATCCAGGTATCAGATCTGCTGGATTAAAACATATGCTCAGACAGGGGTCACAATAATGGTATTTATATTGGCAAAAAAGCTAAATTTGAGGACTATTGGGCCATGGAGGAGGTATGCAGTACTATAGTTTCCACAGTTTTTGCTTTGAATCATTTTTTCTTCAATATTTTTTGTCTATTTATGGCATAACTTGATGAAATGGAAGGACGAGAAAGAGCAGAATGAAGTCTCACGCATCAGACATCTATAAATAATTAGACCTACTGTGCAATGGTTTAAATAATATCAATATTTTGTCAGGAGAATGTGAAATCCTCCTTATCCCTATTTCATATCACTGTTTGTCTTCTCCTCCTTCTATCTCTTTATATCCCTCGCCTTGTTTTCTCTATTTGTTATCTATTTTCCTCTTTTCCTCAGGCCATTTCTTTGTGTCCACCACCGCCTTTATTTCTCTCTCTCTGATTGACCTAGCACCAGTTTCATTTCCGTTTGTCCGTGCGTCTGTTTCCTGCCTTTTCTGTGGACAAATCTCTTGTCTGATCTCTCATATATGCTCAGAGACACTCCATGCATGAGATGTAATGAAGAAACTACATGGGTAAACACACAGGAGTTCAGACAGAGAGACAGAAATGGGCAAATATATGCACGGGTACAAATAAGTTCTGACATATGAGCTAAACGAGCTAAATGAGGAACCACGGTTGAAGGTTTACATTAGAACAAGGTCCTGTTAGTTAATTAGCCAAAGAATTAGAGACATCATTAATCAGTTTGAGATTTATTATGATCATTTTATCTAAAGGCTCCTACAGACTGACTGATTTTGGATTGTCACAGCCCCTCATGAGGAAACCATGTTGAAATCTTTTGTCACCAATCCAAAACGGTGGGCTTACATCAGCAGGCATGTCTACCGGTGCCAGTTTTAGCACTCTTTTGATCAGACAGTCTGCTACAAAATTCTGTCTGAAATTTAGGGTTTTTTCAGACCTGTAGTTTCCTGTGGTCTGAATCAGGAACTAAATTGTTACAATGTTGAATTTACTGGTTGGATTTTATTTCGGTTTCACACAGGGAAAAAAAAAAATGAATCGAACCAAAATATAGCAGCAAAATCACATGAGAACAGCCACTCTGTTGATTGGTCAGAAATCAAGGAAGAAAATCAAATCAAAGAAAATCAAAAAAGAAAATCAAAACTAGAAAAGTTTACTATGATGGGAACAAAGACAGAATTGGGATACTTTCATAGTCATAATCACCCCCTGTAGGTGGTCTCAGTCTGAATGTTCTGGTGTGGACCTGAGTTTGATGGCAGGAAATCACATACAGTATGCCCAAATGAACCAAACTTAAGGGGGGTGGTGCTACAGGTTCTGAAACAAGCATTCAAAACGAACACGCCCCTAAACCAAAACTTCTTTGAGTGCCAAACATGGATGACAAGATGATGAGGCATTTCAGCTTGTATAATTTTATCAAACTTTATATCTGAGAGTCCGACACAGATTACCACTAAATTTCTACTACATCCGCCTCACACAGTGTGACATGCACTTATGAGATTTTATAACACCGTTTGCAGAGGCATAAGCAAGTTACTCAACAAAAGTTATTCATATGAAGTCACTGACAGCTATAAGCTCTTGTTTTGTATCAGCAGTCACACACACACATTCTCTACACACTCTCACATCTTTATTAGTACTTATTTTCATGTTTTTTTCTTAGAGCCTGCTGGCCTCCATTTTCATCCCCAAGACTTTTTAGAAACTGCAAATGATGTCTCCAGAACTCCATGCGCACACACACACACACACACACACACACACACACACACACACACACACACACACACACATACACACGTACACAGAAGTCCCTACAACTCAACATCCTGCACACAGACATGCTAAAAATGCCTCCCTATTTGCAGCCATTTGCACACTATAAATTTGTCCACATGCTCAGGCTGAGAAGACATAATACTAATGTGCTTTGCTTTATGTTTTTGCAATGTTTGTTATGTTTGGTGTCTGATTGGCTGACTAAATGTGCAATGCCTGTGCAAAGTAAATTCCCTTTTAGGAGATTTAATAAACCTTGAACTTTGAACCTTTTCTTTATGAAGTCTGAAAAGGACATTAATCTTGATCTTAAGTGAGAGAGAAGGGAAGAGAATGAGTCTTCCTCTCCAAGCACATGTAATCTGTAATCTGCACTGTCTGCACTGCTGTCAGAAACTAGGCTAAACAGAAACTTCAAAGACGGACTTCAATTTGGAAAAAAAGGAGCACATGGAAATAGATTTGCATTTTGGCCCTTTCACTTAACAACAACTGAGCCTTAGTCAAATTAATCAAACTGAGTTTCGGGTCTTAAAGGACCATGCCATGGCATGTTTTAGCCCATTAACTATAAATTAAATCTACTTTAAATGACTGGTGCAGTTTCATCAAAGCTTACTGTATGTTTTTCAATTGATTTGACACATTCCAGGCATATCAATCTAGTTTCTAGTTTTTGTACTATTTTTCATAGTGTAGTAGATGAATGGAAACCAAGCTATGAGTTGGGAAATGGTCTGATATAAAGTGTGACATATGTGTAATGTAGGGAATTTTATTTCCACGGTCTAAAACGTTCCAGTCAGTTTCATGTTGTACCTGATTGGCTGTTTGCATATGTTTGTTTCTCATACATGTCTGTTTAAAATGTTGCAGCGGTGTGGAATTTTAATATGTAACTTTCATAGTGAAACACTTTTTCAGTGGATGCAAATCACGAGTATTATAGATTAGCAGAGTATGCAAAGATGCAAATAGAGGAGGAGGAGGATGAGGAGGAGGTGCGTAATCTTACCATTGTCTCCAGATCCTGATCCTGCATCTGTGGAGAACAAACACAATTATTAACCACAGGCTCACACAACCACAAAATGATTTGAATATGTGTGTGTGAATCAGCATATGTAAATGTGTGCAGGCCCATGTGTGGGATTGTGAATATTTATCTGTTTGCTGTGTGTGTAAGGCAGAATTCTCAGTTATATCTGCTGTAAATCTTTGTTCTTGTGGGTATGTTTTTGTGGTGTGTGTGTGTGTGTGTAAGAGAGAGATTTCTCTAAAGACTAGGAGGAGACGGTGAGAGTGAGGTATGACAAAAACAGAGAAATATAGAGAGAACGAGAGAGAGAGAGAGGTGAGTGAGAGACGATGACGACGAAAACACGCCTAGTGCATCATAAATCTTCAGCATATTTCAGTAGTACATCGATGATGACAACCCTGACTGTGGACCTTTCCAAGGTGGGATTGTTTCTGGGTGTTCAATATGTTTGCATGTTGGTAATTCCTTCTCCGTAGCTTTTCCACTGAATCTGTGTAAAGCTCCCTCTAAGACATCGAGCTTACAGAATTGTTTAATGATATGGCTGTGAAAGGGATACTGATGAGCACTTAGAAGAGCAGCCACTGTGGTAACATGAGCCACAGCATAAAGCTATCTGCTGAAACGCTCAGGGCTGGAGACCAGACACAGGCTCTCAGAGGACTCTAGAGGGATAATAGCACTACTAAATATGAATGCCCATGTGGAAAGGGTTTAGAAGTAGAGGTGCACTACTAGTATCTGTAATATCAGGGTCAGAACACATGGAGCCAAATGAAGTTGTCCTGATATCGATACTTTAATGACATGAGCTTTGGTGAAATAAAATACTGTTTCTGGCAGGACAAAACATGTTTTCAGCCTGATGCTACTTAGAAGCAGACTGCCTACTCTGCCATGAGAAAGAGACCATGTCAGTCAATATGTTTACATGCAAACTGTACTCCCATTTTTGCCTGCACAGGCAGTACCCGACTTACGAACGTCCAACTTATGAACAACTGGTACTTACAAACCGACTGCCATAAAGCCTATTAAATAAAAAATTTGAGTTGCAAGCAATGATTCGTAATAATGAATGGCGCACTACTGTATGACACACGTCAAAACATTGCGTGTCATCAGCGGTGCAGAGTTAGTACATTTTTATTATTATTATTACGTACTGTATTATTATTATTATTATTATTATTATTATTATTATTATTATTATTATTACTGTACTGTACCGTATTATTATGTTTATGATGTTTTAGGATATCTGGAAGTGTTTCTTTAATGTTTCTTATGCACAGAAAGGTAAAATATATATGCTAGATATGCACCTAAGTAAAAAATGGTTTAAACCAGTCTGTTCTTTTCCTGACAGAATATATACCAGTGACTAACTTTCTATCATCCCTACCTGCAGAGTTATCTTACCTGGAGGCCACTGTATATCAGTGAATACAGTGCAATAAGTCTAAAATAAAAACATGTGAAGTTTGACAATGATTTGAAGTTAAAAAAAATGTTTTATCCACAAACGCTCCCGTTTAAAAAAGTCTGCACAATTTCAGTGACCTTGGAACATGTTGAAGACTTAATGTGCAGTGTTTCATAAAAAGGCTTAGCTTGAAGGATCAGGCTGGAGTCAGGAGAGGTTCATGGGAGATCAATAAAAACCTTTACTTTAGTATATCCCTTATGTACGAGTGCAGAGCTTTGAAGAGAGAAAGGCCTTAGAAAACAGAACCAAAATGGAACACAGATAAGGAAAAGCTTACTTTTCTACCCAGTTTTCTGCTAATGAAGGGTTGTTTTTTTTTTTTTTTTTNTTTTTTTTTTTTTTTTTTGTCATGTTCAAAGCTTCAGTATTCCATGCTTTTAGAAAGATGTGCATCCAGTTCTTTGTATAAAAATATTCAATAAATTTAATTGATCATTCAAAGATAAACAAGAGGAATGTTCAGTCACTGAGGAGAAAAAAAAAAGTCACATCCATGGATAGGAGAAAATTAAAATGTTAAACTGATTTGGAGAAGAGAGAAGCCTTGGCAGAGAATTGAGCCCATAAATTTGTAGTATCATCCCACAAGCATAAAGGCCCCATTTCTACCTTTCATTAACATACAAACTGTATCCTTTATCAAGATAATAAAAAAAATTAAAAAAAACACGTTAATGTAAGGTATAAATGCTCGCACAATGCATTGCGATTGGAAAGCAGTCCAACCTGCCAAATCACATACCGTATGGATGGTCTAGCCATGTGTAAATGCAATTCATAGAGCAGGGACACATAAGATTGTGAGATAAAATCTGCCTACAAATTGAAATCGTCGCACTTCCTCAACTTCTCAGGTGTTTTGGATCGGGAGTTGTAGCTTGTTGTAAATGTGTACCTGCAGCTGAAACATGAACACTGACAGCCAAAGCAAAAAAGCTATTTAAAAAAAAAATGGATGAAGCTCGTCCATGGAGCAAGAAGGAAACATGGACTTAAACAGTGCAAAGCCCCGCCTACTGACATCTGATCACAATGGAGGAAGAATCAAGACAACCAAAACACATTTTCCAACGCAAGGTGTAAATCCAAGTCCCGACAATGGATGTGATTATTCAGATAATGTATCCAGATACAGAAATCATGTTTTAAATGTGAGTCTGGATACAACTTACTCAATAAATAAGGTGCAAAGGTTATGCTTCAGTGGAAGACAGTGGACTGGCAATGCTGACGTGCTTTGTGTGGCAGACAGGTCAAGTCAAGTCAAGTCAAGTAAAGTCAAGTCAAGTTAATTTGTATAGCCCAATATCACATAAAATGTCTCAAAGGTCTTTACAAAGGTCAATGTGCCAGACGGCTATGCTTCCTTTAAAAAGTAATGTTCAGTTTTTAATGGAATATCTTGACTCTACATTCATTTATTTTTCAGAGCTGCGCATCGCCAGTGACACAGACTGGCTTCATTCTCCGTATAAATGCTTCAAATCCCTTAAATTCATAAATTCAAATAACGTCAGTTCACACGCACACAAGCAAACATGCAAACACAACCCATAAGCTTTCTACCATCACATACTGTAACACTTGCCCCACAAACACATACACGTACCCACAAACGCTCACAGCTAATAGTGGTATTTCTACCCTGTGTAATGTTTTAAACTGCAGCACATTGGAAATTTGCTTTGTCACGTGGTTACATCAAGCTGTGGTGTATTCAAATATGAATTTCACTTCCCAACTTACTCCAATATAAATACTCTTTGGCATTTATAGCTATGTAATCTGAGGTAGAATAAAGCAAATTTTTGCAGCTTCGAAATGATTTTTCATCAAACTCGACATGTACATTTCCAGCACAGCGAGAAAAGGGCTTTTTAATCTACTGACCACAGTGGTTGGTGCATTCCAGGATTCAGCAGGAAATTTTACGATATTACTAACCAAATAGTTTTCTAGAAAAAAAAAAAAAAAANAAAAAAAAAAAAAACAAAAAACAGAAGTTCTAAATTGGAATAGCAGAAGTGGTATACTTTCCAAACACCACAAAAATGCAGAACTCAGACTGGCTGGAGTTGTTTCCTCTCTGATTGCCATCATAGAATATTTGAGGGGCCAAGTGGTAAAAGAAGACTTCAGTCAGCTAAAGGACACATGTCTGTGCCTCCATGTCAACAAGCTATATTCTCCTTGACAACAACCTTGAATCCCTCCAGGGTGCTGCTCTGTAGCTCATCCTGACCTCTGATCTCCCCTGGGGAGAAAAATGCTCTCTCTACAGAAATCAAAAACACATTACGAGTTTCACTATAACATTACTCAGATATCACTTATCATTTAGACTGAATCTGCAACTAACTAGCAATGACAAAGGTTACTTTAACTAGAGAACAATGAGAATGTAGGTTGCTCACAATTGCCCAGATTCATAAACCACAGCACACGATTTACCGCATTGCTATGCGCAAATATCATGGCGCATAGCAACGTTTGCTCATTCATAAACACTTGTTACTGACATAATTTAGCCTTTAAAGAGGCTACTGTGATGTTTCCTTATTTACATGTTGCGGTAGCTATTCATAAAACAAACTGACATGCAAAAAGTAAGACCTGCTTCAGTCCAGGGGTAAATTTCAGCAGTATGAAATCTGGGCGACATTTAAAACTTTATTAGCCTCACGTGTTATTGATCAATAACTTTGATAGATAAACTCGCACAGATGACCAGTCAGTTTTTAAATGGTGAGTTTAGATCTGATCTGACAGGTGTTCTGTTCATTCACCTCACCTGTTGCGCTGCGCACTTCTGAGTTCCTCAAACTTTAACAGTTATTTATATACATGTTTAACTGTTAATTTTTGCCAGTCTTTTAAAACGAGGATCTCTTAAACAGAATGTATGCTTCCTTTGCCAGTTTGTGGGTTTAAAACCAGATGAATCAAGACAAATGGTGGCTGATACATATGCAGCAGCTCATTAACACGCTGATCTTCATTGGCTTTTACCTGTCACACCCCCTACTTCATGTGACAGTGGTACGCTAAATATTGTAGAAGTTTTATGAATGACCCTAAATTATCACAGTGCACATTAAGGCAATGTTTCTTATCACTGTTTTTATAGGAATCTGGGCCAATGTGTCTTCTACTGCACCACTGCATGTGGTGTCCTTGTAAAACTCTACAATGATACAAAACAGCATCAGTGATATTGATTCTTGTCAGGTATTCTTGTTCTAATACATTATGATACTGATTCTCATTTAGCCTTTGTGATAACCCAATGTGAGTGTCTTAAATAATGACCCAAACATATGGCTGCTGTCACCTGTCAAGTCTTCTGGTACTGAAGACCCACAAAATGACGATTAAACATGTCATCAACATTTTAAAAATGTGTCAATTAAACCTTTCTCCACCTTCCTCCTTAACGACTTCCTCAAAGTTTGAATGTTCCCTTTGTGAAGTGAATTAGAAAATGCTATGGTAGCGCTTGCCTTAGCTTAACTCTGTCCTTTGGGGAAAATAGACTCCTGTTGGTTTGTTTCGCTTTGCTAAGCTAATGCTTAACTGCTCCTCTCTGCACAAGGCCAGCACTTGATGTGATGGGAAAGTGGTACCATCCTGTGCTAATCAGCTTTCACCGGCTCTTTATTGCTGAGAGCTCTGCCTGTTATCAACTTCTGCATCAGAACTTCCTTATCTGTGGCAAATGTAAAGGTAATAAAGACTGGAATAAATTCAAAAAAAGGTAAGTATAAATTTGCTTTATCTGACAGATGCTGCACTGGAAAAGTCAATATTGGACTAGAAAATCCCTACTTTGTAAAACTTATACAAAACTACACCTGTATTTGATGAAATATTGTGTGTGATGTGCACACGTTTCTGAGGCAGGCATTGAAAGAAGCTTTTCCTGGGGACAGTAAGTGATACGCTGTGGCATCAAATCGTGTTTGTCTATGCTTCAGTGCCATCACTTGGCATGAAATTGGCTCCTCAGCAGGCCTCCTATTTACTGTTTGGAATGACAACAGACTTGTCTGGCCTTTTGGCCTCAACAGTGTCCAAGAGGGCTTACAGTACGAGCGCACAGAAACCATGCTGTTACATGCTGGTTGGAACTGTTTACTCAGGTAAACATCAAGAAAGGTCTTACAGCTCTGCCATGTACAGTAAACATGAGAGGAGGCCTGTTACACATCATCTCCCAACAACTAGATGGGAGATGATTATGTAATGATTTAAAATCTAGATAGGGAAGGTGAATGACTGACCCACTTTGTATCCTTATCAACTACTGCCAAGGTGGTCTGAAATGGGGCTCTTAAAACTAAGCTGATTCCAGTGGAGTAACAGCCAGTCCCTGTGGCACTATGTGTGGACACTGCTGTAAAAGAGCCTTCTGTCCTTGAACAAATAAAGTTTAGAAACACAGGAGGAATGGAAGTCAGTGGGAAAATACATCAGTGCATCAACTGTGGATAACCAAGAGCCCACTTAAAATCAGTAAATCCATCATCAAATTTTCTGGTTTGAGGAGTCAAGGAGTTTCAATGAGTCCTCTGAACAGATATTACTCATTAAGGTTTAAAAATTCATTATGAAAATGCCACCTGTTGTTCCATCTTCATAGCTTGATTTTCTCGTTATCTGGTGGTTTTCTTTGTTATAATGAGGAAACGGAATTAACGGTACAAATGGAATTAACAATGTAAGAATCTCTCTTTTTAATTAATGACAAAACATTTTAATGTGATTCTCCACTGATCAATTAATGTCAAGATTCAAAGTTTAAGAATATTAACACTATGTCATGACATTCTCTGGGTTTTCTGCCAAAATGTGTGTATTATAATTAGTCAGGGAAACACACCAGGAAGGGAGACAGGTATTGCATTGGCAAGCTGTCCACATAAATCTATTATGCCACATACTGTTGCTTCTAATGGGATTTAGGGTGAAGAAAATGGAAGAGAGAGAGAGAGAGAGAGAGAGAGAAATATTACAGTATATGAATGGCTGAGGAAACAAGGCTCTGATGCTTATATTCCTTACAGTTAGTTGCAAGTAACACATGCAATCAACATATTTACACATATTGCACTGGCTATTTAAGTCAGTTTAATTTATGTTTTAATTATATATATAACATGTAATTTCGAGGAAGTGACTTGGGTTGTGGTGAAGCTCATAGAGAGGAAAACATTTCATAAATGTACAATTCCATATGAAAGGTTTTTGAGCAACAGAAAAACATCTGTGGATTAATAATTTGCCAAAGTGCTGTCTTATCAATGTTTTTGCATGGCTGTTTTGGGGGGATTTAACTCGCAGTTAATTATTGGATTTGAGGATGTAATAATTATAAGTCTTCCACAAAAGTAGATCCTGTGTGTGTTTTAACTCAGTGAGCAGCATTTCTGTAATCTCCAAGGTTTCTTTCAGTGCAATTTTCAGTTAACGCTGAGAATAATTTTTCATCCTCATTCATATATGTGTGATAAAATGTTGCAACCCAAGATATTGTCTGGGTTTGAAGAAATTAAGGAGTCCACTCACTGTGTTGCAATTAGCTAATTTTTTTTTCTGTTTTTGTCTTCAGGCAAGTGATTATTTAATAACTGGATGTAACACCATTTTAAATTTCTAGAAAGCAGTTTCCCCTTAAGCTTTTTCATTTATTTCTGATCTGTCTCAAGGGGTCACTGCAGTGTTTGTACATTGGTTAAAAGCAAGGCTTTGTTCAACAAAACTCAAATCATAATTAAATCTCTTTAAGAAACTGTTTTCATCCAGTTTATCAGCTTTTTCCATCCATATTTCAAATACATAAGCACTCTAATTAAAACCACACGTTTCAGGGGATTGTATGGTGCCAGGACTTTAATATACACTGGAATACAGTTTTAGAACTTTTGCATGGAAATTTTGTAAGTAATTCCAGCAGTGCCTAGCCTGAGATGGAATTACATTTACAGTTAAACAAAACAAAACAAAAAAAAAAAAAAAAANAAAAAAAAAAAAAAAAAGAAAAAAGATACACTTGCAATTATTTCTCACTGATATTGGTGTTTATGGAGATACTGTAAAGTTGCCCTGAATACCAGTATCAGCTAAATGCAAGAATGCAAATATCTGAGTGCATTGTGAGAAGCTGAGAATGAAGACACACACACAGGAAGCCTTTATGTTACAGTAAATGCAAAACAAAAACTGCCCTTTCTTACTACAGATCTGCATTCTTAAGAGCACTGCTGGTTTTTATTGAATTTATCTTCCAAGGATATTATGCACACAATCTGTTCAGAGAGAAGCGAGAGCTTTCATGTGACGATATAACAAAATGTTGAGGCCCACACTTCTCCTCACACATATGCTGTACACAACTACTACTGCTGCAGTGACATTTACGCCCCAATTTCCGCGTTTCCTTCGGACATGCCAAGTGTAGCTGAGCTGTGACCATTCAAGGGCCGTTTAATGGACTTCAGTTGGCTGCCTGACAGTGGGGGTAGCTGAGTCAGCGACTGCTTTAAGCCAGCAGTGTTATCCTGCTTAAGCAGTGATTCACATGAGATTCAGAAACAGCTAACAGCACCGTGCCAATGGATTCACTCAGCTAGGTATGTTATTCAGAACGTGACTCAGGAAAAGAGAAGAATCCCTCTGTGGGTGTCTTGGAACGTATATGATCAGCCGTTTGGATGCTACCAGTGTTTGTCACCATGTATGAGGATCTAAAACATTCCAAACGCTAAACCTAATGCGCATGTTCTAATGAAAGACAAATATCACCACCTGCTGTTTTTTGTATTTGTGTAAATTGCAAAACGATATTGCATTTTAAATTGTAAGATCCATATTCTCCAAAGAGACGACTAATACGTATCATTGTCATCATTTAACCATCACACTACTTTCTCCTGATTAAAAATACTTGCTTGTATTCAGTCATCAAGATGGGATTGCATTTTATAAATGGTATTATTTCTAAGACTATTAATCTACCCATAAAGCCAGAAATCTCTGTCCATCCGTCTGTGGCACCAATATCTCTAGAACCCAGCACTGTAAGAAGTTGAAATTCGGCAGGTTCATTGTGCAGGACCCAAGGATGTGCAGTGTCACATGTGATGAGCGTTTGGATGAGCAGTTCTCGAATTGAGCTGTGCCAGTAAAAAGTAGTCCGCGCAGCAGGATACGCTCCAGGCATGGCAGCATATGCTCCAGTCTGGTGCCACAGTCTCAACCTGACCCCGTACAGCAAACAAAGCTAGCTCAAGAGGACGTGCAGAACAAAATTACTGCAGGCTGCAGCACTCACCATAAAGTCCAACTGGTTCCAAACGGGCACGTTTTCAAAGGGGACTGCATTAGTATCTATAAGAATGATTTAATACTACATTCCCAAACATTTTACAACATTAAATACTGCCTTGAGCAGCAATAAAGACTGAAAATTACCAGCAAATTATCACACTCGAGTAAAGGACAGACACCCGCAATCTTTAAGAAGAAATGTCAGGTCAGGAAATGTCAAAGAAATGTCAAAGTTTGTTTTGAGTTTACTCATACTCAGGAAAACATAGAAGGAGGATAAGAAAGATAAGAATGATGTGCAAGAAGTCAGACAAGTCAGAGATATACAGGACCACTGGACAAACAGAACCACTGACCATTTAATCTCAGTGATAGAGTTGAATATTTAAGCGTATTTCTCTCAGTTAGAAAACTCCCCTCAGCTGTGTATTTTTGAGTTTGGCCTAAACCATCTCAACAAGACTCCGCAGTAAGCCCCACCAGCACTACAACGCCCTCCCAGCCTTATACAACCGCAAACATACATTTCAACATATTACAGTTTTATTCGGTTAACACAGTTTTGACCTCAGTTGCAAGGCTAATGAGGTGGCTGACCTTTTCTGACTGAAAACAAACTCAGCAACTTTAACACAAAACTATATCAGCAGAGTTCAATTATGTAAGATAATGCTGAGAATGGTGCAACTGTAACTGCATTTGAGACAAAAAAACATCTTCACCATCATACTCTTCTAATCTCAATAGACCAAAGCAAATATTTTTGTGTTTAACAACAAAAATATCGCAAGAGGCTACTCACAGACAAAATGGGAGATGCCTAATTGCCTGCTCCGACTCTTCTGTAAAAGTAATTAGCAAATAAGCTAGCTAACTAGCTAGTCACTATAATGTTAATAATAATATAATAATATGTTTCCCCATTCTGCTATTGTTTAAAGGTATTTATCTAGCAAGCTTGCTAGCTAACCAGTTACTATGTGAGAACATATGTAAGGACAAGAATGCATATTGAGAAACGCCCAGTGCCTGTTTGCCTGCTTCTGCTCTTCTGTAAAAGTAATTAGCTAATAAGCTAGCTAACTAGCCAGTCGCTACATAATGTCTGTTTGCCCATTTCTGCTGTTCTGCAAAAGTATTTTGCTGCTAAGCTAACTAACTAGCCAGTTGGGATCAACCTCAGGGATCAATGGTCTACTTCAATACTATCAATGGTCTCTTTTTGAGTCACACAGTAGATATAGAAGATAAAATAAATAAATGTCTATGTAATTCTGGAAAACAAGATGAAGTAAAAAATTTTAATAAAATGTGTGTCAGTCGCTCAATTTTCTGCTTTGTTGAACATGCCTCTTGGCAACAGCATTACAGTAACTACCTATTACAATTTGAATTATTTACACTAGATGGCTTTTGACATTTATTAAAATACGACAGAAGTAAAATGTCACAGCCATCAGGTTGAATTCTGTTTGATGCATTGAAATTAAATAAATTATATGAGTAACTTGCTCTGTATTTTGCCTCTTGGCCACATAATATGTCCAATAATGTGTCCAATTTCTCATGAGAACATCACGTGGCTGTAAGGAAACCTTGTTCTATTCAAAGAGAATAGTTTTTCTTGTCACTGTTATAGCTGAACAGAACTTGGGACAATTATCCCAGTGTTGGTCAAATACTTTTGGATCTATGCTGTATTTGGAATCATTAAAATTATGCTAGAAGCTAACATAAGCATCCTGACACTGGAAAACAGATTTGCTTGGTATCCTCTGTAAAATACAACTGTGCCACAAATGCTATACATGTGTGTGTGCATTGTCTGTTTACCCAAATAGTCTGCATCATGCAATTGGCTTGTATTGTATGTGTGCATCTGTGTGAATTAATGTAAATGTACATACCAGCAGGACAGGCTCCCTCTGAAATAATAAGTACTTCAGACTGCTGTTTGCAGGCATCCCTGCGCAGGAAACACTCATTCTGGTAGTTCTGATTGTTGGAGCCACACACTGGGGCGTAGTCATTGTTGCACTGCGGAGAGGAGAGGAGAAGAGAAGAGAGGATGACAATAAGTTATTGAAAAGGGAAAGAAAGCAACTCATGATTAAAGTTATCTCAAAAATGCTGCGAGTGATTTCACAAATAAACTTGTGTGCACTCAGCATTCACATTATTCACTACAGAGGAATGCTGTTGCTAGGGTAAGTGCATACTTGTACTTACCTTAGCAATGTACTGTAACTACATACTTGTACTTACACATACTCTGTGTGCTGCATGCAGTATGTGAGACCTTGTGAAGATTCAACTGCACTTCATTAATGCCACTTGAAGTCAAACGTGAAACAGTGGATCTGTCCGTTTAGTCTCGGAGCAAGTGTGCACAACACACCATATACTGTAATCTCAAATGTGGCTATTATGAAGACAAAAATAGAACAAAATGTTGAAGATTGGAGATAAAGTGTTTATTGTACACCGATAGCTATCCCTATTCACATTAACAACCGTTGTTCATATGCACCATCAGCCTGATATTTAATACTGGAAGTGACATATCATCTGAATCAGCTAAAAACATTGTAACTCAAAGTTTGGAGCTTGTCAGATTTTAATTACATTTGAAGAATAAATGCAAACTCAAAAAATTAAGAATTTTTAAAACAAAAGGCTGTTTTTTTCCAGCAAAGTTCTGAAAAATTCCTGTAATGGAAACAAAGCAAGCAACTCCCGGTGACAATATCAAGAATAATTTTTCTAGAGGTACGAATATATGCTGTTGGCTGCACGCAAAAACAAATTTTTGAATACAGAAATTATTCTTCTCACACGCTGCTGCGCTCTGTCTCTCAGCCACCCCACCNCACCACCCCCACGCGCCAGGTGGAGATCTCAAATTATGTTATATTAGTGTCAATCTTTTAAATTGTTGAGCTCGAAAGAAAAGCATTTAGGTTTCCTTTCCTGATTGAACATGTCAATTCCACTTTGACACCAGAGGAAGCAATTTAAAGCATGGCTCTTAGATTAAGCCAAGAGAAGATTTATGAATGATCTTAAATTATCACACCACCAGCATGACATTGTGTAATTACCGTGTTGTAAAAACTGAAAATAACTCTAAAAATGTGACCTGAATAAGTGTGACTGTGCTTCAAACTGGTATTTCATTGTACGTAATTTATCTGAACATCACTGGTTCAAAGTCACTCCACACTCCTGGAGTGTTGGTTGGATACTCCAGATTCTTCTGTATCGCTTGCTGTGGCAATATAAATAAATCGGAGAGATTTCCTCATATTCCCTTTTTAATGCCACATTAATTGTTTTTCTACTTATTCACACGGCTGCTTAGATTTTTACAAGAATGTCCAGTATATTCCATTGCTCATTTTTCTGTTGTTGCTCCACTGGAGCAGTAAGAGGTTAAGTGACTAGCTTAAGGCCACTTTGAAAATAGTTGCTAAGGCAGGCAAGAACATTACTCATTCATTTCCCCACATGGTTTGTTGGCTATGGAGCAACAGACTTTTCAGATGACTGATGAGACTAGAGGATTGAGTGTTAGTTTTCTGTTTTTGGGCTGTGGAAGAGGGTTATTCATTTCATTCGATATTGATTCAACTGTCCTACACTGCAGGAATAACAAATATAAATTACTTAATTGAGAAATATCCCCGATTATTCCTGAGGAAGAAGGAATGGCAAGTAATCAGAGGAAAAATCATCACGCTGTAGTCACAACCCATAACCTGATCATTTTAAAATGTGCTGAAAATGGGTAAAATATTTCTGCTTGGTGTGTCATCACAAGGACAAAGGGCTCACTGTGAGTCTCTATAGGAACGAGGCTAAGAAGCTCACGGCTCTTTGGCTCCGCTTCTGTTCCCCTCTAAATCTCTGATGGATTGACCTGGAATCTGTTCTGTCTGGGTCGAAATACAGTAGACTCTCAGTTCACCTGTTTGTACTCTGACAGAACAAGATATGGCTCTCTTAAAAGCACGCATGAAGCATTATTGCAAGCATTTGTGCAGGCACGATACCTACAGGATTTATACAGGAAATATATATATATGTATATACATATACACACACACACACACACACACACACACACACACACACACACACACACACACACAAATAAACACAGATCTAATTTCTGCCAGAAGCCATGCAAAAATAACCACACCATCTATTCTGGAGTCCCTGAGCTTCTTAATGTTCAAGTGCGACCACTGTTTTTAACCAACAGAGGGAAAGAGGCAGCAGAATATGCACAAAAAGAAAAAGAAGAAGGAGGAGGCATAGGAGGGAAAGAGAAACTAGAGCCTTGCTCTTGATCAAAGGGATTGAGAATCAGGAAGAAAAGAAACTGTAACAGAGATGAGGAAAAAATGATGGAGAAATTAGGAGAAGGAGGAGAGGTCAGAGCAAAGGGAGGAGATAGAGACAGAAAGAGTCTGAGGAGTAATGAAAGGAAAGGAATATGGAGAAGTGAGTGCAGATGGCAGAGAAAGACAGAAGGAGAGAGCCCTGGTTCAACAAACTTGGCACAATAAAAAAGAACCACGGCGCCTGAAGAAACTGATGCATACAGAAAAAGAAGATCATCAAATTAAAAAAAAAAAAAAAAANAAAAAAAAAAAAAAAAGAAAAAGAAAAAATGAGGACAGACAGAGAAGGAGAGGACAGAAAAATCCCCTCAAAGGAGAGCAGAAGAGGATGGAAAAAAAAGGCAACCCCACAAAGGTGCTTGGAATAGCTTACTGCATGGCGCTTGGAATAGCTTACTGCATGGCCCGGGTTTTTTGCCATCCTCTCTCGCTCCCTCTGCCTCCCTCTCTCACACTCTTTCCCATCTGGCTCAGGCTGTTCTTAACCTGCGGATGCTCACTTTATGCCAGGCATGATGCAATGGAAGGGAAAGCTGCCCGGCAGAACCCTGTAGGTATCTTTAAAGAGTGCCTTCTTTTTCCTGAACCCCCCGCCCCCCCCCAACCTTCTCTTGATCTTCCCCAGTATTTGGCTCTACCCTGTGGAAAGAAGAGAAGTGATGAGAGGATGGGGATTTAAAACCTCCAACTCCCTCAGAGGATGTGCAAGAGGAAGCTGCAGCTCTTTGCATATTTCACTCTCATCCGAAGATACTTATATGTGGATATAAAGGAAGATCCCGGGTCTCATGGTCGTCTTAGAGCATGCTGAGTATGTCTCTTTCATATTTTAGGTGAGGCAGAAGAGAAAAGAGTGGGTTAAAATGGGATGGTAGACAGGTAGGGGGTGTATTTAGATTCTACAGACTGACTCTTCTTCTTTTACTTTCAAAGTTTCTACTGATCTTCCACCAGTGCTGCACTTTTCTGTCAAGTTCTTATTTATTCTTCAGGGATTTCTCTTGACATGACAGTAAGAAGAAAGTGAGCTGAGGTTACAAATAAAAACTTGGCTCTTATGCCTGCTTGTATTTCTTTACATAGCATGTGATGATCATAGACACAAAGGCATTCCTCTTATAGCCTTTGCCGGGCTGCAGCTTTGATCAATGAATTATTTGATACTGGCTGTGTCACGAGTTATGCTTGGTCAACTGTTGCATTTTCTCTCAGTTCAGATAAGACGCTGCGTAAATGAAGAAAGAAATAAAAATTTCATAGAAATTCAATTGAAAAATACATAAGTAAACAGGGCCCTTCACATTTGACACAGTCATGAAGTGAACAGGTGAATGAGAATGAGGGGGGTGAGTAAGATGGAGACAGCCATCAGGTGAGAAAATTTGATCGTCCAGAATTCTCTGCAGACAGAGAAGTGGGGGCCAGTAGCCACGGCCATATGGCATGGCCTTCTGTGTCCGCTGGCCAAGGTGCAAAAGTCCTAGACATACACTCAGACCTCCACTGTGACAAAACCTGGACAGCGGCACGGTGTTGAAACCAAGAAGACAGCGACAAAGGAGGTGTTCATGGTCCCAGTTTGTGTGAATATGTGTGAAAAAAGTGGGTTAGAGATAGGGAGTATGGAAGAGTGTGTTCTTCAGCCAGTTTCCATTCCTCAGCCATGCCTTTTTATATCTCTATACTTCCAATCTGTTTGGTTACAAGATATATATTTACCACAAAGCTCCTGTAGGGGCTGCTGTTGCTCTGCCTACCTTCAACACTCTCCATGTGACTTCCAAAAGATTCTGGATTGCAGCCAGGATTTGCTGTCTACCTACCTGCCTGGGATCAGGGCATCACACACATGCACAGACACACACAATATGCACACACACACACAGCATAACCAACACATCTGCCATCTGAGCACTTTGTACAAAAAAGGCATCCATGCCTTACCAGGTCACAACACACACAAACCCAGCAAAACAAGCAGACCCATCATTACTCACTCTGCACTTCTATACCAGCTCCCAAAGCTGATTTCACCGAACGACCGATATAACTGCTGCCAGACAGGGGTAGAACAAAGACAGGTGGTGGTAGGAGGAAGGCAGGCAGAGAATTTAGGGGGGTACTGAGAGAAGAAAGAGGTATAGTAGAGAGAGAGAGAGAGAGAGAGAGAATGTTAAGAGAAGGAAGAGAAGTATGGAAAAATGTAGGGATAGTGAGAAGGTGGAGACATGAAGAAAGATGAGATTAAAAGGTGCCAAAAGTATAAGTGCTAGGGACGGGAAGATGGTAATATGATTGTAAGGACAGAATAGAGAATGAGTTGGAAAAATGTGGGGGAGTGGTGAGGACAGCACAAAGGAGAGAGAGGAAACCACATGAGTGGGAGACAAAGGAGAGGAAAAAATGCAAAGTAAATCCAAGTGCACGCATCGGTACGTGACTGTGCAGCTGAAGAAAGGAGCGTGGCAATTTGAGGGGTGCAGCTATGCAAAATGCAGCAAAAGAACATGACAGAATATCAGCATCAATAAGCAAGAAAACAACAGCTCATCCATCCATCGATCAGACCTCCACACAAGACAAACCCCACTATATCCATCCACAATTAGCTGCATATTGCAAATTCTCTTAAAATCAGGCTGTGGTTTGTGCAGATTGGTGAAAAGTCAGCATCCTGGTCAATGATTTCACATGTGGCATTTAATATATTCTGTTTCCTTAAAAAAAAAACAACAACAACTATTTGACCAACAACTGTTCAATTAATATTAGATGCTTTAGCTTGGGATACAAATGCAAAAATAATAATTTGTGTTAAGTATATCAACAGGGCCATGTCCCCAAAACCTCCTGTCTGTCTGTCTGTCTATAAGAAATATCTTAAAGGACCACGCCGGAGATGTTGCATGTTTAAACCCAATAAGCACATAAATTGGAGCGTGCTATAGTGCTAAATCCACAACAAGCTGTTGCACTATTCTCACCAGCATTAGCCCTCTAGGACACATGTAAGAAACTGAGATTAGTTAAACTTTAAGCTCTACAAAACAGCCGACATCGTCATTTATTCGTCAGAATATTATCTGGTGCAGCACACTTCAAATACTGTCAGACATCCATCCTGTCTAGCTGCCTCTGTCTCATCTGTCTGCCCCACAGAATCACCCAGTTAATGCTTTTGCTGGCTTCAGTGCACAATATGTTTGTTTTTATCCACACCTAGCATGAGTGGGTGGTGGGTAAATAACTCCTCTTTGTTCATATGAGGATTCTACAATCCAACAGAGGACAAAATCAGTGTAAAAAGTGAAAGAACTTGCAGAAATAGTATCACCATCTATGCCAATGAGTTTTTTTTTTTTTTTTTTGACTGTCTGGCAAACATTCAATGCGGAGACTAAACATCAGAAACATTTCATTCGGCAAAGATCAGACATCCTCAGCTCAGTTCTTCCTATGTTGACCTGAAGCATTGTGTCAACCAGTGAGGCTTAACAATCAGCGATTACCACTGATATAGTAATGAGCTGCTGCTGGCCAGCCTATTATTTCGATATCAGTGGCCAATTACTACATAATGGCAGTTGCTTAACACTCAGACGAGGTTGCCAAGCAGTGAACTAGAGCATTGAAAAGGATCTTGCTCAGTCTTGGTGTTTATTTACCTTTGAACTTATTTAATGAGGAGGTTTTAGTGGCACCTGAAGTGCTGACAGGGGCTGTGAAGTCTGCATGTACTCTATGTATGTACTCTATGCCTTGTACATGTTTTCAAAAACTTAGAAGAATGACTTAGAAGAATGACCTTTCAACACGTGTGAATTACAGAATTTTAGGTCATGTTGTAATTATGCAAATATTCAGATTGGGTTTAGAATGTAATATGATGCCTTGAGATTAAGATTTCCATGAAGTTTCATTTTTTCTGCCATTCCACTGGAATTTTATTTCCGTTATGGATACTTGTGAGCCGACCTGGGCAAAAGACAGCCTGAAGGCTGGCATATGATCGCATCTGGCCAGTGAGCCTATTTATAAAGTATATAATAATCCCAGTGGCAATGTCCATTTTAGTATGTGGGCTGCCAGACAGTAATTTTTATAGTGCATCTCTCTCTCTCTCTCTCTGACCCACACAAGTAGGCTGTAATTGGTTAAGCACAATATCTAACATTATTTCTCACTGCTCATTTCTCATCCATTTTTGGTGGAGTGTGCTCATCTAATTAGACACAAAATGTAAAACTCACAGTAAGAGAAAAGCTCCAAATTAACTGGCTTTTTGAGTCCATGAGTGGCTGCTGGTGACAGTAATGATGGGAAAGCAATAAAGATGGAGCAGAGCAGAACTGTGCAGAATCATTCGGTAAAAGTCACAAATGAACTGACAAATGAATGTGAGCAATAAAAGGAAAAATAGTCTGCACACAGAAAAGTCAATATAATCAATCCATTTATTATCACTACATATGGCATGAGTGACGTTTCCCGTGCGCTGCTCCTCATTATGAGTCTGCTCTTTTCAAAATGTCACTCAGTCGCTTGTGGTGACAATAAATGAATTTATTGCATCTGAACTTTCAGTGCAGACTATTCACGATTTCTTGATTGTACTACAATAACTATATCACCACTTAATATATGGTACCATTATTATTATGCAATAAAATCAATATATGATCTCATGAATATGTGACAGCATTTGTCAACAGTCCAAATAAATGGGTTTTTCATGCAAATTGAACAAATGTGTAAACCAGAGGAGGCAGAGACAAACTGGAAGAGGTTTGAAGAAGTAGCTTTTGCAAAATCCAGCGTGATAATCGTGACAGGTATGTGCTTGTAATATTTGTTAATGCCCATTAAATGGGGTGGACAAAATATTACGCCTCACCAACATATGTTGCGTTCCAGTTACGTCGGAAGTTGGACTTTTCCCAGTTGGAATTTCCGACTTCCGACCTCAAACCGTTCCAGCCAAATGTAAACAAAAAAGCAAGGCTGAATGTCAATAAATACTGTAAGATTAAATAAACTTAGTAATAAATGCTAACTAAAGTAAAGTAAGGCTACAGGACTGTTTGGTTGGATTGTGTTACAATGATATTAATCACAGTATTAAACATTTGTGCAGAGAAGTAAATGTTCTGATAGTATTTACACTTAACATATCAATGGCAAACAATTACACTGTACATAGCTAACTTGGTGATAGATTTTGACCTTTTTATTTCAATGTCACACAAGGAAAAAAATACTTTATTCGGCTGTTAGCTGATCATTTACATTCACATAGCTCACGTCCACGGGTGCTGCCATGTTGAGTGACATACTCGTGTCATGTTGTCATACCTGTGAAGTCGGGTTAGATAATTTTGGTCTGAGTTTCCCAGTCTTAGCTCCAACTTCAAGTGACATTCCAACACATTTTTTCAAGTAGGAGGTTAGAAACATCCAAGTTCTGAGGAAACTGAAATGCAGCATTAGTGATGACTTGAGAGCTGTCTCAATATCATAGAGGCATGCATAGAACAAATGACAAAAGCAAAGCTTGCTTCATAAGACTTTTGGTTGTGGGTTAGCAATATAAAAAGGTTTTTGTTTTTTGCAGCATTGTGTTAGATGTCTTGTGTACTGGAGAGATATGAAATGCATTAAATGTTCTTATACACATAAAATAACTATGAAACCAAATTAAGTGTGAAACTAAATGAAGGTGTGAGGCCCTTCATTTGGTTTCACAGTTCAGTCTGGCCCAACAGGTAAAATTATTGCTCACTCATGCACTTGAATGATCAGGTAAGGAAATATGCTCATGTACAGCTCCTGTGACAAACTCACTAATGTCCCCTGCAAACTTTGCAATAACAGCGATCTTATAAGTTCATTGCATGTCACACTGTTTTGAGATGGGTATTTAAATTTGAAATGTAATCTGTGTCAGACTGTATGATATCAATGGAAGATTATTTCTTAAATGCCTAATGAATTGCAGCGCTACTAAAAGCAAGAAAAAAACTATACAAACAAAAACGTGCCATCAACTTGTCATCTATCTGCAGCGTTTTATAGACAGGATATAACAGGAGCCAGATTGTGAGCTTTTGGTCCTAAATTACTGTCACTTTTGGAATTTTGTCACAGGCTGTCTTTCGTCACAAGGGCACCAAATCCCGTAGGTAGACATGTCTTACAATGTGATTTGGGACCCCTCTCTTGGCTTGATGACCAAAGATTATGTCACAATTTCTCTTATTGTTAACCTTAGTCTTCAATAGCCCAAAATCACAAAATCTGTAGGAGCCTTAATTATGCTAACATTTATCAACAATTTCAGGTGCTTTTCTCTTCAAACTTATAATAATTAAAAATTTATCCACCACTCTACAGAGTAACTGTGCAAGGATTACCAGAGACCACATCACAAACTAATGATATACCTGCTGCAGTTGGGTGAATTCAGTCTGCTGCTATTCTAACACACAACAAAGGAAAATATGCAGACAATCTGGTTGGTATTCTCTGGGAAGACATCAACTCGAACAGACAAATTCTGACAGCTTCTTCATCTGCGACTCTGGCCTACAGATTTGGAGCAAGGCTGAAAGCCTCAACTACACACTCAAGACTGTACTCTACTATCCTTCATGGCCATAAAAATAATGTTCAATATCATTCCAAAGAAAGTTAATGGCTCAGAACTGCTGAAGAGGGACTTTATTCAGCTGATAAACACTCCTGGAACCTCCCTGTGAAAGCTTTCATGTGAGACGCAAACCCAAAATTAAACAGGGTTACTAAATGCTTCAGTAGACTGTTATGCCATACTTTCATCAGTATCTGTGGCATATAAAATCAACTCCATTGACAATTTTGACATTGTGATGGGATGCAAAAACCTTTTAAGAGTAAAGAATCCACCCATCTCAGCTCTGAGCTGAACTTACTACCGTCTTTTACAAAATTCCTCTTTTGAAATGTGCTCTTCACTATGAAAGATAAATGTCTGTCAAAGATAAACGTCTGCCTGTGCCCCTCTCTTCCACCTATCCTGAGCCTTCCAGAGTCTCTTTAGGAACTTCAAAAGCAGTTAGACTTTTCTCCTCCATTTCTCTTTACCATGTCCAACTGTATGTTCTGCCAATCACTATGTGTTCCTTTAATTTTACAAACAAATTTGGGTAAACTCGGTTTCTTGAGCTTATGTGCTTATTTGACCCATTTAACTTGATAAATTCTGTGCAGAATCTGTAATACGTTGAAATATGTTTCCCTTATCTTAAATGTGGCAACACTGTTCCACTTGAGACAAAAAATAAGTTATAGTATGTGGTAAGAATCACTGTGATTAAACAGTTCAATGCAAAAGCTAAAAAAAAAAAATTTAAATAAAAATGTAGATTAGCCAAAAAGAATGGAGGAAACCCAAACTTCAAAAACACTGTGACATCTGTGAAGAATTAATTTTTGCCAACAGCAAGGCAGGTTCCTTAGTAAAGAGATGTCATCGCTCCAAGATCACTGCAGAAAGCAAAGCTAACTTTACATTTTAATTCACTTCTTCACCATCAATTGACAGCTAATTCCCATCTTTCCACCTCATGTTTCTTCTTCCAAATGAAGACCTTGCAAAGAGTTTCATTAGCACTTTAACTATCAGATTCAGAATCATTACAGATCCAACTCTTAAACAATTTTTTCAACACTTAGGAGAATTTTCAGTCTGACTTGTATGACTGTTCCTGGAGTCTGTGTAAAGAGATCATAACCCTTGACTTCCGTTCTTGATCCAATTCCTATACTCTTTTTATGAATGTTTTAAATTATTTACAGTTCAGTTCAGTAGAATTAGAAATACATCCCTTGAGATTTTTCAGATGCTTTGAAGGCAGCAGTAGTGATAGCCCTCTTAAAGAAACCAAATCATGATGGTAGGTAACAAACTACAGACCATATCGAATCCTTCCTTTTAAGTAAGGTACTTCAAAGAGTCCAGTTTAATCAATTCCACTGTTTCCTGGTTCAACATATCTAAGAGAGGTTTCAGTAAGATTACAGAGTCAATTATTGCAGAAACTTACGAAGTCCAAAATAATAAATGAGCTGATGTTCAACATGGACTTAGAGTGTTTTGATTCTTTTAGCTCTTAGTACAGAGACTTGACATGGTCTGGAACAATACCCTTTAGCTTTAGAGCAGTGGGATAGTTTCTCTGACTGTGTTCTAAACTGTTTCTTGTGATATACAGTTAAAAGGAAATTCTTTTGAGCCATGGTGATTTTTTTTTTTTTCAGATAAGTGTGATATGTATTCTAGTGTTGTGTAAAGAAGATGTCATTGTTTGGCCGGTTTCACATGATACATGTTGAGTGTTGCGCTGACCTGAGCGTTGCATTATTGTGTATTGGGAGCTGAGCATGGACTCCTAACGATGCATCACACCACCTTGAGCGCCGCACGGTGCTCGGATTCTCCATTTTGACGTGGCACTCAAAGTTCAACCAAATTCAACTTTGACCTTTCCAACGCACAACCAATCAGAGAACAGCTGTACGTCACATAAGCATAACTGCCACAGTGATGGAGGAGAAGCTCATAATCTGTGTAGAGCAGTTTAGAATGGTGACTCAACAAAGTTTCATGCACCCGCATTTGTCATTTGTTCGCTTTTCTTCTCTGTATGAGAAGAAGAAGAGCCAGAGCCTTCTTTGTTGCGATGTCCATGTCGCTACCAGATTTGATCCAGAAGCCCGATTTGGATGTGCAAAGATTGCCCATGGTAACCATCAACATGTCATTAGCAATGAGCGATTCCTGTCGGCGCTTAGTTCAGCGGCGCTGCTCAGACTCCGCTCATGAACAAGCAGAGCGCTGGATGCTAGGCTCAGCGGCAAAGCTCAATGCTTAACATGTGAAACGGGCCTTAGCCTATGTTTTCCCAACATACATCCCATAACAGTGTCTCTCTTAACTTCATAGTTCAAGACATGTCTCTTTACTCTGGCATGTTTCTCAAAATGACCATTTTGACACCTGTTTCTTACACCTGGTTAAATGTCAAACAGACAACAGCATGCGGCATCACGGTTCATTTAGCATCCAGTGCTTTGAGATGAGAGTGATCAAAATCTCAATCTGATACTCTGGCTTCACCGTGGACATTTAAACTCCAAAAAAAAAAAAAAAAAAAAAAGCAGAGAGATTCTCCAATGTCTCGCTAATTTGAGAGCAATTTGACCTCTCATTCAGGAAGTATTGATTGTTTGGATCCTTGTTCTTATAACTGCATGGTGAAAGAAAACACAGCAGAGCAGGAGAGGCGCTGAATGGCTGCAGTGAGTGCAAGGACAGGGACACAGGGTAAAGACAATAAAGTAATGAAAAGATGTATTCCCATGCTGCTTTCAGAACTTGGAATTTCTGACCTCCATTTGGGAAAAGTCAAAGAAAACGCCCCCCCCTTAAGTTGGAATTCCTACTTGAAAATTTGGTCAAGGTTCCTTAACCCCAAGTTCAGTATTCACATCATTTCAATATGGCTGCTCACACTGTAAACAGTAATTTCTGTATTTATAAATGAAAGTTTAGGAGCATTTTCTTGAAATTAATCAGAATTAAGACAGTAACAGGTTTAACATGTAACGGGCAATGCAGCAACTGTTTAAAAAAAAAGCTCATGAATGTTAAAATATAGCTTCTTTTGGTCCAACAGAGCAGATAAAAGTTTTCATGGAGGCATCCATGTTGTCTCTAGCTTTATTTTGATAGATTGCGTAAATAATGCAAATCCGAGTTAGGCTTCTGAGTTCCAAGGTAAAGCGAACACTATATTATAACTTGTGGAATGCTAGTGTTAGCCTGCTAGCCATGCTCACTATAGCAGCTTATGCTTACAACCCTGCTCACATTATTTCCAGTCCTGCCTGCTTTTCATGGCACTTTACAAGAAAATTTTGCCACAACCGTAATCTGCAGACTGCGTGTGAGTGTCCAGGTTTAAGAACTTCTAATGAACAGCCACACGTGTTTTCACTTATTTCGGCTAATGAGATCACTTCTCAAATCACAGCTCATTTCGGTGAAGACTGGTGTAGCAAACCTTAATCAGCCAGCATAACTGAAAACACAAGTGTAAGTGTGCCGGTCCTTTAAATATGAAAGCACAGACAAAAAAAAAAAGGGGGGGTAAAAATTATGCTCGTCTTGATTAAAATGTGTTTAGAACTGGCACAGAACATAACATAAGCACAACTGACATTTCACAGAGCATTTCTCATGTGAGAATCGTTTTCCATTTGAGTCACCCTGGGGAATCATCAAAATGTGGCATTTGCTAATATTTTTTTTTAACTGACCGAAAGGACTTGTACCATAATTTAAGATGTAAATATGTCACTGTTTGTGTATATATGCATTTCATGTAATCATGCCCACACAATTCACACTGTCAAGACTGACGATATGTGTTGATGACTGGCTGAGAGGAGTATGCTATTGTCCAGCTTTAGCATGCACGCACACATGCACACACACACACAGACACATCCCTCATCCACAGAGACCTGACTGATAGCCTGATCCATTTCCTGTATCCATTAGAGGTGGCTCTAGATTATGCAATTCATCCCAAGGCTATCATAGACCTCTATCAATAATAAACATCTCATGAAACTAGGGCTAGCCTCAGAGGATTGCAACGGCACCGCCCAGCACGTTCTACTTCTAATGAAACACTCTGTCTGCTTGGCCTGGACCATGTACAGCATTTGCTTTCCACTCGACTTGTCTTCAGTCGTGGACTTCAGTTACTTATGCTCTTTCACATTAATCAAAGCTGGAGCTTTATCAGCTCTGACAAAAACGTCTCAGTGGTTATGGTGGCGGCAAAGAGCACCTGTGGCTCATGACAAGAGACAGACGCTCTTGTCCAAGATTCCTCTGCGTCTCTGATGTGCCCTCTTTCTTTTCATCAGTTTACTCTGTTGACATGTGATTGATGCCTGGAACAGTGCTTGTGATGTGACCCGGTGCTGAGGCAGAGTGGTAAGGGAGGAAACTACACAGCAGAGAAGGTTTCATGAAGGTTTGCTAGTTGGTGTGACCTTAGCATCCAGGACAGTTTTCTTTCTATTCCAATTTTACTCAACTTGTTTCCCAGTGAGAATGGACTTGTGTAACTGTTACAGATAAATGACGTGTTTGTGAGGCTCAGCAAACTTTCATTAGTTTTGTTCTTTTCTGAACTTTAGCAAGGCCATGCCACATTACCCGAGACACTTAGAAGCAGCCAGTATCAGTAAAGGTTGAAATGAAAAAAATAACAAACCAATGACAGATCTCTGAGGAGCACCATCACAACAAAAAATGTGTCCCTTGCCTGACACTATGTTGTATTACACAGATCCCCCGGACAGACCAAGTGTCAACTGTTGTCTGGGTAAGTGATAAACTCTGTTCCCATGATGCCATGACATGTTTATGGACAATGATCCAGTCCCTACAATGGATGGGAAGACACACAGACAGTAACAGAGGACTGAAATAAAGGAGAGAGAGTAAGAGGCAGACAGAGAGTAATAGAGGAGACATGAGGCAAGGGGAGTGACTGTGACAAGGGAAAGGGACAGGAAGATGAGGACAGAGATAGAGATAGAGGGAGAGTGGGAGGTGGCTGGCTTTTGCTTTGCTCTTTAACTGCTTGGCAGTCTTCTCTTGATTAGGGCCTAGCCCGCCAGTCCCTGTGGAGTCTCCCCAGCTGAGTCACATGAGACAAGTTTCTCTGTAATGGTGTCTGACAGGCCAGCCAGAGCCACAGAGGAGCTGACACAGACGCTCCATTTTTTTTAGGAGAGATGCCCTACCCGGTTGTTTCCCAAGTCCCACATCTCCCTTCTCTGCCTTGATTGAGTAGCCTTAATGTGACAAGCAACTTGAAGCCTAACTATGCTATAAATTTATGTTTTATCATGGTGTGTGTGTATGTGTATGTATATATATATATATATATATATATATATATATATATACATGACCAAGCAAAAAAGTGCAGCTTTCCACCTGTGTAGAAATACACTGTAACTACGTAATTATAAATTCATCATTTGCACCCAATTCCTCTTAAAATCAAGTGCTGTATGTTCACGACTCATATTCCAAAAAGATTTCTCATTATTGGTCAGTTATATATATACAGTATATATGTACACACACACATATATCCTATATATACAGTACATGCAATTTTGTGGTACTGGAACTGGAGAGGCTTCCCTAATCCCATTTAGCCACCTGTTTTTTTCCTGATCAGTTATTTGTAACATTACTTACGTACATTTTACATCGGTAATTTATCAGTTTTGTTATACATGTGAAGACTTGATTTTAATCTATAACCCATGTGAAATTACCAATCCTGTTCCATAGCTTTAGGTTTAAAAGAGTCTTCACTGAGTGTTGGAGCTTGGGGCATGGTTATCCATGTTACTCCAATGTAGCGTAACGTAAAACCACCTCACTTTAGAAGTAAAGTGAAAAAGGATGGTCGTGGATGGTGTTCCATGTGTGACCCCGCCCCCATTTTTAATCCTGACTCTAGGATCAAAGATGTGGAAAAAAGGTAGTTGTTAGGGGTAGCGATATGCATTGATTTCTGGATCTGGTTTATAGAGTCAGTCACTGTAATCATAGGCAATATAAGTATATATTTAAACAGCTTGTAGAACACATCTTTTTGATGTCGTTGTCCGCTAACAATGAGCTTCAAACAATATGTCCTCACCCAGGGCCTCATTTGTGTAAAACATCTTTAAAACTCATTTATGTATGTCAGAAAGGACAGCAGTATGAACGGTACATAATCATTTCCAAAGAGTGTATCATGTACTTTCATGTTAAAGCAGAACATAACAACAATGGCTATGATAGAATAAAAGAACAGCAATGAATGTGTTCTATCACAAGCAACACAATGCCACGATGCTGCATACGTCAGCGTGTCAAATACACAAACAAATCCCCCATTAGCACTGACTTTTTCTTTAGTTGTGCACACTCACATATTCAAACCACAGCTAGGTGCTCAGGAAGGTGCCTCCAGTACTAATGCTTCTTGCTGGTTTTAATTGGTACATTTATCATGTGAAGCTAGTAGGAGGCTGTGCCCCACCACAGAGGTCTATGACAGGAGAAACCAAAGAAAACTTAAGGCCTTGAGGGCTCACAACTCTCCCAGCACAGATAAACTAACAAGAGGACCAGATATATGAGGGAAGACACTGGAGAACGACACATGAGAGGATGGAATAAATAACAGGGAGGAGGGAGACGGGGGGAGATGGAGAGCTGAAAGAATAAGAGTAAAGACGATTAGGATATGCAGAAGACTGGGAGATGAAAAAATTCCATTAGCATACCCTATTCTAAAAAAGGAATACATTAATTTGCTTAGCATTAGCACTGAATGGATTTTATCTTTGGCTCTAACACCATTACCACCTTGACATACTGTTGAAAAACCTTGCCTTGCCTTTTCAAGGTCATTTTTTTTTTAAAGAATTCCCTGCTTTTAAATTTGGCAGTATGCAGTACAGTGTCAGAAAAGTCCACAGTGATGAGTCAAGACATGCAAGTCAGGCTCTTTGATTTTATTGTGTGGTTTTTAAACAGCTTTTTACATAAAAAAGATAACTTTTTAACATAGTTTCCATTAAATGAGCTCATCTACTGGTAAGCACAGCTTCCGATGTAAAGAGAAAACACAAGTACGCATCTCAGATCCTCACAGTAAGCTAAGATGACATGGCTAGGCTCCTGTGGTTTAATGAAACTTATCTCATGAGGCCACTGCAGAATAAAGTGTTTGGGCTCATTTTGATTGGGACAACAGCAGCATTCTAACTATGTACAAACTACGCCATTGCATTGAGAAGCTTTACAACAAAATGTCTCAAAAATATATGTATTTGTTGCTTAGCCATGGGCCGGTGAGTGCTTCAAGGGTTAAACTACAGAGATTTGGGGCTGCATAAGGCTATTTTATGCTCAGATTTCCACACCACTTATTAGTATGTGTTTATTAGTCCACATACAACAACTATAGCACTAATTAAGGTCAGTCATCAACAGGGAAACTAATCCTACTATTTATTGATCAAGTAATGAACTTAGATTAGCATTGTCTTATAAAACTGGTAGAGTTAATTATTTGACATTTGGATGCTAAAAACTAATGTCATTAAAGACATTAAGGGGTCAAATTGTGTAAATGAGACACTAAAGAAATAATACAAGATCCTCCCTCTAAGAGCCCTGCTTGATAATGTTGTTGATAGTTACTGATTTTTTTTTTTTTTTTTTTTTTTTTTTTTACAATACAATCAAAAGCAGTGTAATCATTTTCATACAAAGTATGATAAATAGCCTGGGATTAGGCTGGCATTTTAAGGTCTATAACCTTAGCCACAGATGACTGCACATTATCATCTTTGCCCCTGCCTCAGCAGTTGTATTTTCCAAGTACACCTTTTAATAGGAGCCTGCATGAGGAAATTAATCCACTTTTATTCAAAAACTCCAATCCCAGTTCATTCACATGGCCCTGGATAAAAGGATGATAAATTAATGCAAATATATGGAATAGGGTCTGCATCGGAAACTGGTGTCCTTAACACCTGGACCTGTATGTGACTTAGTTTAATAGTAGGTATTTCATCATTCTACACTATGTAGGTTGAGACGTATGCACACCTTTGTGTGACACGAGTACTTTAGAGAGGTTTGGACAAAATGTTTTTTTTCCGTGCTCTGAAGGACAGGCTGCCCTTCCCCGCTGTCCCATCAACATCACATAAACCTACATTAGCTCTCATCCCTCTCTGAAATGCTCGGAGCTCCAGCAGTCCAGCCATCCCAAACCTAACATTAGACAGCTTCCGGCAGTGAAAGGCGGGAGGTCAGGCATTAGAGGGAATAGTAGCCACATCAAACAACTTGCAGGGAGCATTTTAAAGACCAAATGTGCTCCTAACATTATCCTACACCCCTTTTATATAAAGTCAATAAATATGTGATGCTGTCTGAATGTACATTACAATGCTAAATGTGTATGAAGACGTCAGAGTCTGCTGTCGATTAAACCTGCTCCTGGAATTGTGTAATGCGAATGTGTCAATATATATTGTGAAACTGTAATGGCATGCAGTCTGGATGTACGTATGTCATTAATCATTGATCGATTTCAATTTCATATTCCTGTTAGCAGAGGTTACTGATCAAAATAATAAATTTATTTTGTTTCATTTAATATTGAGCTAGATTTTCCCTAAAATGTAATGGTTTAGAAATCCACCAGATGAAGTCATTTAATCCAGCTATATCCAAATACTGCAGCTCCTTAATGAAGTTGCTATATATGATCAAAAGACATGATGTAA
The DNA here is from genome assembly GCA_014773175.1 of Lucifuga dentata. Classification (NCBI taxonomy): domain Eukaryota; kingdom Metazoa; phylum Chordata; class Actinopteri; order Ophidiiformes; family Bythitidae; genus Lucifuga; species Lucifuga dentata. The sequence goes on from VXCM01001855.1 coordinate 111,970, forward strand.
ATATTTGGTTGCAGTTGCCCGACTGAAAAATGTAGCATTATCATATAATTTCCTTCAGCATGTTTCCCAAGAGCCATTTATCCATAGCTTCTTCAGTTCTGAATCATTGGTAGGCAGCGTTGTCTTCCACACTGCCCAGTATCGGTGCTGAAGAATAAAGCCAATATGATGTTGCAGGGCAGTTTGCACCGTCATTCATGTGACTCTATTGATTCCAATGACTTGCGAATGACTGCAGTGTGATGTAAGGACCCTCAAATGACTCCCATGTGACCCAAAGAGTCACCTGGCCTAAGGTGTGAACGACTCTAAGAGGATAAATGCCACTTTACTGCCCAAAACTGACTCAAAACTGCTATGTGGACGAGGGGCAAAACATCATCAAGACTAAACAGTCAGATGCCTTGAACCGCTACTGCAAGTTACTATTAATTTTTGCAACTTTAATGTCTTTCTATTTATTATTACACACGCACACAGAGATTTTGTTTCCCTTTATGCTTTTCATAGATAATTTAAGCAGTAATAAGTGAAATCCTTAGAGGTTTCATGTTTTTAAACCAGCCAGAAGGAGAAGGAGATGTTAAATTTCTCAGCCATTCTCACATGGCATTTGCTGAATCCGGGGAATCACAAATACAGTATATCAAACATCATGAAGATTAAGGTCAATTAAAAACTTAGAATTTTTGTATTAAACAAATCATTTTGAACCATTTTGGCTCAAATGACAATCTTCCTGATTACTCCATATGGTGTTTTGAACAGAATGTTCCACAAAAAAAAAAAAAAAAAAAAAAAAAAAAAAAATCCCTAACGAAAACTGGATACCCTCTACCACTTCACAATATGCATCCTCTCTGCAAGCCCAAAGCCAGCAACAGGCAACAAAGCCAAATCTCTTCCATGTGAAATAATTCAAATGCTGCCACAGAAAAGTATTTGCAGTGATTGGCTGAACGTTTTAGCGCTTTCTTACATTCCACCCATCTGGAACTCTTGAAACACTTTTTGACCCAGGCCTGTTGTCAGCAGCGTTGTTAAAAGTGATCCTGACATAAATGACACCACATACTAACTTCAGCTGTGTTATCATCTGTCTCCAATTCATCTGCAAATTCTTCAGCAGGAGCCCCTTTAAACCTTGGACACTTTTATGGACATTCCACACAAAATCTGCTGCAATTTAATATCTGACTTGTAAACAAACCTATCTATCCTGAAAGCACACGCAATGCTTTCCAGTTCCCTGCCCTTTGTGACTTCAGCACCTTTCAGAAATGATTAAATCTGGACTCCTTTCTACTTTTTAAGACGTACTTGAAAACAATTTATTGGGTGCTTGGGTGTATTTTGTCTTCATTTCCCCATTCCTTTGTTCTTTTCTCTAAAAGGGTTGACATTAATTTCTTTTTTTACTATTGTTCATCTTACATTAGCTGATGGCAAACTGTCAATCCAGATAAGAATGTATTATTATTTTACTTCTACTTTTAAGGGAAAGTGTAAAATGTTAATAGCCCGGAGAATAATTATTGAAACAACTCAATTCATACAATTCAGAAGAGTTTGGAAACAATTTGGAAAATGTAATTCACACAAAAAGCAATTATCAATTTACCTCCCTGTGATTCCTTATCTTTCTTTCACACACTTTCTTTTTAAAGTGGCAAACTACATTCATTGTGTGTGAGTGAGAGAGAGAGAGAGAGAGAGAGAGAGAGAGAGAGAGAGAGAGAGAGCATTCCAGTACAGTATAATACAAAAGCACCATTAAAGAAAGCAGTAAAATTGTCCTTTGCCCTTTATTGGCCACCGTGATCAAAAGGGGTTACACTAGCTTTTCCCGCAGCTGCTATAAGAAGAATTATAAAGAGATGCTACTTGACTTGTCAGCGCTTGGTGTTAGTGTGACAGTAAAGCAATAGTCTAAGTGTTATAGAGCAGGCTGTTTTGTAGCATTTGTGACTCTGGATTGTGATTGGAAATCTTGGCTCCTTCAAGAGTCAGTGTGAGGTGAATGTAATGCACGTTGGCAATGAATAGTGTTCATTGATTCCACCACATCAAACTCACTTCCTCTTCACAGCGGCCCTGGATGCCTCTCATTGGGGTTCTGTGTATGTATGTGTGTGTGTGTGTATGTGTGTCCATCCTAGATAAGAATTCAAACAACAATTTTGTCACCGATGACAGTCCTGACTGAACTCTTCATCTCAGACCCATTTAATTGACATTGTTCGACAAACTGAAAAAGCAACAGTTCCTAGATTTGGAAGATCATCTTTTCTTTGATTTTTAGCTTTTAACATGTATGTCCAAATATAGAAGGGATGATCGTTTTTACTATCATGGTAAAAGCTGTCTTCTCCTGGGACTATATTCCCTGGTGGAAACATCAATTTTTTCCATGTATAGTAGCTCTGTGTTGGATTGGTTAAATAGTTACGACGGCAAAAAAATTAATAAGCGTCATGTTTGCTGTGATGGATAACTTATCTCAAGCACATTTTAAGTCTCGACAAGTTGATTTTTTATGGTGTACTGTCTGGAAGGTAGGAAAAACAATTCCAAACATTTACCGCTCCAGTTGTATGTTTTGGGAATTTATTGTCGGTAATGTACCGTGTATGCTGGTTGTGTATTTTGGGCTCAAACATGCGAAACCACCAGTATGGTCCTGTAAGGCAGAAATGTGATAAGACCTGCTCTTTCCTGAGAGTATAGAGAGCGCCTCTGTGCACAGCGACAGGAATATCGGTGTGAAACCTCCCCATGAGGAATGGAGCTGTAATGTCATTTATCTACAGGCCTCTGCTCGCATTCGCTCCCAGGGAAGTACGAAATTGAGATAAAAGCTGGTGACCAATCGAGTGTCAGCATGCTTAGTGCCTGGTTGCACTGATGACGCGCTGATAAAAGCACCGGAACCGCATACATGTTATGTCTTCGGATCTCAGTGGCTTCATCTGTCCAGGCTGTGCATAGCATATTAGTCGGCAAAGCACGCAAACGTTACACCAAAATCAATACTCGGCTGACTGGTTTGCTCCTTTTTTATTACAGGTCTGCTCATAAAGTTAAGTATGAGTCATTATCAAGAACAGCATAATTTCCCAGATTTATGCCATTAATACGAGCCTTTTGGTCTTTGGTCTCAACAAAGGCAGTGTTGTTTATGGACATGGAAAGTCTACGATGGTCCAAGGGAAAGATGTGGGATCTCACAAAGAGCTATAAACTCTGTTCATCCTATGCCACCATCCCCATGATCTAATAAACCTCCAATCAAGACAATGGACTTCGATCCAGTTGATTTTCTGGCTCAAAAGATATTGCCTCATTTCTAATATATTTACCTTTTCAACATCATACATTTACAGCAACACATAGTGACATAGCATGTTCTAATTAACATACATGTGCAGTGTGCCTGAAGTACTTTTTCTTTATCTGCAGTGTCTTTATCTTTAACAAATTTTAACTCCAGATTTTACTATGTTTCATTTTAATCATGATCTAGTTTTAATAAAACATAGTGATGTCTGATCTTATGAATATATTTTGTGTTGTCTAAAACTAGATGCACAGATCACAACAGCCCACCTTTCATCTGTTTTTATTCCAAAATCTCAAATGCAAGCAGTACTTTACTTTAAGGCTGTGGTTTTCAAACCTGTAGTCAGTTGGGTCCAAATCAGTGAATGAGTTGCATTTACCCTTGGTTCAGTTTGATTTCACACAGTAATAATTCAAAGCAAACCAAAATATATAAACAAAAGCCTTGTCAGAATGGTTGTTCCACTCATTGATCAGACATAACAAAAAACAACAGAACTGGGATACGTTTCTATTCATAGTCATCATTTGGGCCATATACAAAGGCTGCATGGCTGCAGAATCTCAAATTTGAACAAACTTCAAGACAAAATTTCTAAAACTGTGTTGTATGTGAAGAGGACATGCTGCGCTCAGACGCCTGATCAGAAACGACATGCTGACCTTCAACATGTCAATTCAAAGACATCTGTGGTAAGTTTGATGTGTTAAGAACTTTTTACACCATCTGTTTGATTTGCTAGGTGGAAGCAGAGATACGGTTTACTTAGCATTAAACATCTTAACCTTCTGGTTCTAGATCTATCATCAATATATCGTTGGAGTAGTTGGTTCGGAATTAGTCTGCATCATATTCACATTACAAACAAATCACTCCAAATTCCTCTGAGACCAGACTAAAACCACTTTATCAGTTTTGATGCAGTTGGTTTGGTCTGCACCCAAGTGCAAAACTGGTTCAAATGAATCATACCAAGGGGAAAATCAGTCCAGTTCATTAGGAATAAAATCATGTACGCGTGAAAACATCTTAAGAATCCTTTTTTTCATTCCTGTTCTCCAATATGTTAAACAGGACAAAGCCTATTGATGTGACTTAAGGTTCACACTTCCATCTGTTCCTCTTATCTCTATATAAACAGATGTTGATCGTTTCCAGAATTTGCTCAGAATAATGAAAATAACTCTAAAACTAACATTCTTCAAGTAACAGGTCTTACCTTGAAGTCGCAGATACATGTCACCATGTTGCCAATTCTGAGACACTCCCCATCAAACTTGCATGTGTTGGTGTCACACAAGAACAGGTCTGTGTCCCGGTCATCAAAACCTGGAGGACCAAAGCCAACAGGAGACATCAGTGAGTAAGTGTTTTCCTGTACAACCCTGAAGCTACTCTGACCCAAACCACATTCAGGGTCATCCATAATGAACGTCTGCCATTAGTCATGGCTCCCACAGCACAGTGCACCCTTTGATCTCATACTGCACACATTAGAAGAAAATACTATTACACATATGTCTATGTCCTTACCTGACAACATGATACATCTGAAAGGATTTTAAATAAATAAAACTATATGGAAAAAAATCCTGTTTGTTTGTGTACAAGGCTGACTTGCAGGTATTGTCCTGGACAGGCAAAAACTGGGATATGATCCGATTCAGGCTCTGTTAGAGATCTCAAATGACTCCAACAAAGCATCCCGAATCAAATCAAAAAGACACATGGGCATGAGACTGTAGACTGAGCTCGAGGCTATTAGTCTACCTGAACTTAATACTTACAAAAGCAACCCCATGGCTAAATAGGTTTTGCATTTCAAAGAACATAGGCCTTACTTCAACTAAATTCCATCTGACATAATTGGGATGGATATTTACATATGATTGTAGCCTGGTGCTCTCTGCATATGCGGTACCACGCTGTAAGGTCAAGTGGGTCGAGGTGATGTTTTATTCCCACTTTCCTATAGATATGCAGCAGAATTATGGATGAAAATGTAAAACTCGTTACTATATAATTTATGGTTTGTTTACTGTAAAGTTGATCAGTTTGAACTTTTAAGATTGCATAAGCATGATCAAGAAACAGATTATTAGTATGATTCATACATTTATCTTAGAAAAATGTCACTATGGACAAGATAGCACAAAAACATGTCTATGCATATTGATAACTGCATAATACCACAGTTCAGGAGACACATTTTAGACCAGGTTATGTAATGTAAGATGTTTTATGTGTTTCATTGCAAGTCTGAAGGTCCTAGTCAGTTTATGCTAATGCATACAATTATAATGCCAATGTCATAGATGACAGAGCCAGCTAATGAAGTGACTGGTCATGAATTTCAAGAGTCCACAATACTCCACAATAAGCAAATGCTGCTGTGAAGCTACAATTTTTTTTTTTTTTTTTTTTTTTTTGAAGAAGATTAACTCCCAACTATATTTACAAATGAAGAGCGATGAAAAAATACACTGCAGACTAGTCTGGGATGACCGCAGAAAAGATCTACCACTTTGTGTATCTGTGATTAAGATAAGTAACTGAACCCTGAGAGATACTGCAAAGTTGCTCTTAAATTGTACTTGCAGGGAGCAGCTTTTGGGCTCGGCAATTTCATGATGTTTATCAAAGCATTAAATATGACAAATAAGTTCAGAGAAACTGGAGATCAAGACATCTGGTAAAACACAGAATTTGATTTAAGATGAGTATGGATGCAGAGGATGCAAATGTAGTGTCAACTGTTCTACTTAAATACCTGCACGCACGTCTTATCTTAAAATTTGGTTCTTTGACTGTCAGTTAACATAACACAACCAACAAATACTTCAAAAATACTTCTGTATTAACTAAAAACCAATGCATTGCATTTGAAAGCTGCAGGCTAAACAGAAACAAAGTCTTCATGCATTTTGCTGAATAAAGTTATTTTAATGCCAGTATGTATTTTACTCATACTCAGTGAATATTCATTAAACATACTGTTAGTCAGGTCACATTGCATTTTAAACTCATATTTCAACCTAATATACTTTAATTTGTGTACCGTTTGATTAGTAACCAATAGTAGAAATTCAAATCAACATCTTAGAAGAAGCATCTGTTGTTCCAGATGGTGTGGGAAGTTAAATTATATGTACCTGGTGGAGGTACTGTATACCCACTCAGAGTACCCTCTTGTCTACTTCTGCGATCACCAATAAAACATTGTTCACATTATTCAATATTGTTGAATATTATTATCGTAAAAATACCTTGAGATATCATGATATAATTTTAAGGACTACATCACCTATAATCCATGTTTATATCCTCTTCTAACAAACCCTTCAGCATGGAACCATCCGTCAGGCAAAAGCAGGCTATAGAAAAGAATCCTGTGCTAAAACAAACCTGCTATTTGCCAGAATCTTGAATCACCATAACGTGAAACTCTCTGTGTAAACACGCAATCATCACACCAAGAACAGCAGTATAAGAGGTCTGGATACTTGGAGCACAGGAATGGAATAAAGTCCAACGAGAGCCATGTGAACCACAAAAATTGGCTACTCTGCAACTGGCACATTGATAGTTCTCAGTGAAGAGACATTGTTTTGGTGAAAATCATAATGATGGTAGACATCAGATACTTTTTATTCCCACTGGTAGACCTTTTGTAAAATGGAACTTATTGAACATTTTCTGAAGTAAAATGTTTCCTGAACAACAGTCTATAGAAAACCATAAAGAAGTAATTATTTTAAATTAAAGGAAAAGAATGTGTCCGTTCCTTGTACCATTAAACTGTCTTTTTTAGTAAGAAACAGATGTGCAGCTTGCATATCTTCATGACCAAATAAGCAAAAAGAATGCATGTATCACTTGCGAGCAATAACTCAGAGGCATTCATTACTGCTGGAGACATCCTCATCGTCTTTGGAACAACAGTACAATCAAGACTCGGAAAAACAGAAATTATGCTTTCATTGTTTCTATCTGAAATGTTTACAACTGTTTAGTTGTGAACTCAATGACTTCGAATTAAAAAGCATGAAAGTAAAAATAAATGTCCAAGATTATCCTTTTTCAGCAAGTTTATGATCAACAGGAACCTGGGTTTCATAAAAATTACAATTTTCTAAAAGTCCAAAATTATGTAACTATGATGTATGATGTATGACATGATGTAAAATTACAATTTTCTAAAAGTCCAAAATGATCTTTATATGCAGCAGCTGGTAAGCTGCTGCATATAAAGATCTAAAGCACTGGTGTCAAACGTGACTCATGACTTACAATCTGAGCTGCAGAAGAGGTAATTTCTCTTACTTGTCAGTTAATGGCTTGGGGAAGGCAATAAATTTAGTCTTAAATTGGCATTACATCTGCATTAATATACAGTATGTCTACACATGGCAACGTATGAGGTGTATGAAGGCTACATTTCTCAGTGTAATTGCCAGTCTGCAGTAATCAGTATACAATTCAAACACAATCATTATGACATGCATGCAGGATATTTTTCACCATCATGGAAAAGCATTTCTTTTTACCATTAAAATAAAGTTTTATTTGTGACAACAACTATTTCAGATCCACTCTGGTGGCAGCTGTTTGAATTCTTGATGATTTATTCTAAGTGGAATAAATTATCATGTTTAATTGAGTTTTTTGAGAACTCAGCAGCCGGCTTGACGTGTTGGAGCTGAGCGCGTTGCTTCACTCATAGCTGTTTGAATTCTACATTCAGTACAAAGGAGGACAAAAATCTTTTGCTTAAAAAATAGAAAGAGAAGCTTCTTAAGGACCATAACACCCATTTTGCATGTTTGAGCCTAATATATTCAATTTTCATACACATAATGTTACTGACAATCATTTCCCAAAGGATAAAACCATATTTCGGCTTTCCTGATATTTTGCAAAATCTCTTAATCTTTCAAACTCAAATATTCAAGTGATACACCCACCTTAAAAATCGATGTTTCACCTGCTAATACTTATGAAGTCACGGTTGTTTAAATGTTTCGATAAACGCAGGTCTTCTTTGGGACTATATTCCTTGGTGGAGACATACATTCACTCTGTGCTTTTTACTGCGCTTAAACACTAAAATTACATAACTTAAAAAAAACCCTGAATACATGTCTTATTCGTGATGATGGGTTACCTATCCCGAGCATGTTTCAACTATCAACAAGTTGATTTTAATAGCGTACCAGAATTAACCGAAGGCAACGGTGGTCTGGAAGGTAAGAAATTTTTTTTTTTTTAACTCACCGTTCCAATAGCTTGCTTTGGGAAATGATTGTCAGTAACCTTACGTGTAAGAAAATTGAATATATTAGGCTCAAACATGTAAAATGCATGGTATGGTCCTTTAAAAGTATAACTGTTTTCCAGATGGTTGTCCACTAATTTGTGTCAACCAAGAAAATGAAGTAAAAAATACTTCTGTTTTAGGCATATCCAACTTAAACTAAAGTATTTATTGATGCAAAAGTACTCACATTTGAAGGTAATAATAAATCGAAATATCACGTGTAGTAATAATGTTTTTAGATAAACAATTGCTCTGTGACTGGGGATTTATATGTTCCATGTTCTTATTTTTATTTATGTTAAAGGTTTTTATTTTTAAACCTTTGCAATGCTTTAATGTGCAAAAAAACATTGATCCACTCAGCAACACTGTACACGCTAATTGAAAACAACATCTCTGTAAGGCCCGTCTCTCCCAAAAAGCCTGCTCTGATCTGACTGGCCAGCTGCATCATGCAACACCTAAGGACTGTGAAACATGTGTGTTCTAGCTTCATTTTTGGTGAATTTGTCTTGATGTATTTTTTACAGACATCAACCTAAAGTTTTGCAATTTTGGCAATATTCAGCACAAACTCCCGACTATATTACATGATAAAAATGAGGGAAGGTGTCCAATAACATAATATGCCCCCTTTAAAACATTATCACAGCAAGAGATTTACAGAAATAAGTATTTCTAGGGCTTGTAGTCTGACGGCTGCAAGTGGAATTTGATCAATGAAAGGAAAAACCAAAAACAAACAAACAAAAAAAAACCAGAAAGTTGTAAGTTGTAATATGTAATGTAATTATAATAAATTTAAACTGTAAATGTGAATAGATTTTTTGCAATGTATTTCTTGTTCAATTTCTACCTTTGATCACTACATCAGTTTTATCCAAACATGTGGCTTTCCTAACTAATTAGATACAAGTTCTGACACCTCTTGCCTTCACTTCATCATTTAAATAAACATCCACATCTTCACCAAGTAAAAACACTGTCTCTTGTTTTTTAGCATTTTTGAAAATATGTGATCTATTTCAAAGCAGTAACTCAGGTGTAACAACCATAGAGACTAGGCCAAAGAGCCCAATTTCTATGGAAAAAAAAAAGAAAAGAAAAGAAGAGAAAAGAAAAAAACAGGAGGCCTGGGTAGTAAAAAAAAAAAGTAAATGATCATCAATCTTACAAAACACATCTTCAAAGTAAATAAATCTAACACTTGATCTTAAATTCCCAAACTTTAAATCATCTCAAAAACATGATTCCTGTCACGAGCAATCTCTTTAAAAATCTCAGAGGTGCAAAAACATAATCACTCACGGATATAAATCAAGCATAACTGTCAGAATCTGGGAGCTCAATCTTTCTGAACAAAACGAGCACTGGAAATATATCAAAGCAACTTCAAAAAGTACTTTGACCGTTTGTTCAATTATTTGTTATTGCATGCAATATATGAACCAGCGATATTATATCGACACATTATATTCACATTATATTCATGAAAATTTGATATCACTTTGAGGCTTTATAATTTGATATGTTTCATGTTGATTTCCTTCATCTTGGTTTGATCTTATTCCTTCCGTTGCTGTGCATCCTTTCATCTATAATCATGAGCTGGAAATTGACCCCTTTTGTTCCTTATTCTGACAAAGTAATGGGTGTTGGTTGATAGCGATTCTGGAGACGACCCATGGTGCACTGTGTCAGAGCGCAGGACAACTTGCACTTCCTGCTTCTGCCCTACCGTTCCAGGAGGAGATTACAGAGAGCTGAATAATTAACGAAAACAAGCTGGCAAACATCAAATATTGAAAAGGTAATGTTTATATGCTAACGATTAAGATGGCAAGCAAAGCACTTACTTGCCTAAAAGAGGGAGCTTGTCAGCCAAATGCATCTCCTCCCAGCTACCTGGAATTTCACAACACTGAGCACAACTAGGAGACCTTCCCTCTTTTTTTTAAGCATTGTGCTGATTAATAATTAAATAGAGTGAATAAATAATGAAGGCTGAACAACCACAGTGATGAGACATCCTTCCCTGACCTTTCTTGTACCTTAGACTCTGTCAAAACTTATTTTTGCTGTGACTTTGCAACAGGTTTTCAAACATTTTGACCAAAAATACATTTTTTATTCGAGCTCCTCTCCACCGTCTTATCCAACAATGCACCCCACCCACCGCACACACATACACACACACACACACACACACACACACACACACACACACACTTTTCAGCAATTGTTCTGTCAGAGGTGTGGACCCGCATGCAGGAGCAGGTACTTTTCCACCTCAGTGTTGACAAATCTTGTAGGCAGATGGGCAATTCTATCCAGACAACTGGTAATTCACTCCACTTGATGGGATTTACAGGAATCTTTGAGGTTTTACATATTCTCCACTTATCCCTGTCACTTCAGCTATCAAAGCATCACATGGCCCTTCGGAGTCAACAATAGCAGAGGGATTCAGTGAAGGAGGAGCCGTGGCCCCTGCACAGAAATTCTCACAAAAGAGACGCATGGTAAATTATCGGCTAAACTAACTGCGGCTACACGGTTGTACATTTTTGAAGTGCTGCATGCAGAAGCATATGGAAAATAATCTCATTTCTGTCAGATCCCACCATAACTGAAAATATATCTTCATTTTTCTTCAGTATTTCCAGATGTCATGTAAACACTTCAAAGTAAAGTTAAAACTAGAGGTCGCCAAGGCCCAGCAGGCCTCTGCTTTCACTGTTTCTACCAAGGTAAATACAGACTTTTACTCGTATTACCTTGAAATCAGATGTAAAAAATGATTTAACAAGCAAATTAATTGTACAGCAGTATTGTGGACGTCGTCTTCTACTAGATCTACATCTGTAACTGCTAAAAATAAGTCAGAACTGTTTCATGCTGCCAAATCATAGCTACACAGTGGGGGTAGTTGCATGTTTATACTGCAGCCTTATTTCAGAATGTACAGTGATGCCATAAAGTGTGACGCCTCTACAAACATATCTGGGCCAAATTACACTTGGCGATAGAACATAGGATACACATGCCTGAATTTTTCCTTCAAGCTGGGTGTATTACTGTCCAAGAAGTATAAAAAGAAAAATCTCAAAATGTCAAAAGTTAAAGAAAATTCCTGCCTCAAAATCAGTTCTTTCCTCCAACTCTCTAATCAACTCTTCGTTCAGTTATTCCTACATATGTGCACAATTTCATGGAAATCTGTTACTTTTTTGCAGAAGCAAATGAGAATAATAACATAACCACTGGCAGAGGTAATTACAGCAGTAAATGCTGCCACTGCATCGCAGATTCAGGAATAATATTATAACACTTCAAGAGAAACTTTTCATTCTGAAGATCAGCATCAGAGTGAAATCAGCACTTAGGGAGTCATTCATCGATAATTTCTCAACTCTCTGGCTTCCATTTGGTTGTAATACAGATGAAATAAATGTTTTAGTCTGTTGTTTTGATGGCAAACGTGATTTGACAGTTGGCAAAAGATCGTGAGTGCAACCCTCAAATATTACACTGACTTCGCTCATTTTTTGAAAGCGATACAGGCCGTAAAGCACAGGTGACACTGTATATCAAACTGTTGTCTGTTGGTAATGTCAGTACAATAAATTATGATGGATGAAATGAAAAACCTGTGTTGTTTTGTTCAACAGGAGATGACCTTTCTATATCAAGTCAAGTCAAATTTATTTGTATAGCCCAGGATCACATACAATGTCTCAAAGGGCTTTACAGACCCACACATTAGCGGTTCCCGACCCAGCCTCTAGCTCTCGCCTGCCAGCTCTCTAAGAAGAAGAGGAAAAAAAACTTACGATTTAAGGAAAATGGAAGAAACCTCAGGAGAGGCTATTCAAAGAGAGAAATGACCGGGTGTGCAACAGGAGCCGCAGGTGGAGAAACAGGTAAATTACAAAGATCAAACAAGGAAATATTACAGAATAATATGAACAGCAAATAATCAATGATCCAGNTAAATTACAAAGATCAAACAAGGAAATATTACAGAATAATATGAACAGCAAATAATCAATGATCCAGTGTCTGTTTAGTCAATGAGAATGTTCTATGTTCAACTAACAGGTATGGCAACGATAACAGGGTGATACAGCATCACGTTATTCATCCAGATTTGGCTGATGTGCTCATAAAACAGCCTTAAAGCTGCTCTGGATATTTTTAATGCTGGTTGTTCAAATAGAAGCCAGACGCAACTGCAGGAATTTTGGCAACACCAAAATACCATGTGATGTGATGTGATGTCAGGAAATGTGCAGCCAGCAGCCCTCAAACATCACAGTTAATGTAAAATCTTCCATGTCAAAATTTATCACCTGAAGTACACAGAAATAAATGCCAAAATAATTTTTAAATGCTGATTATTTTATATTTTCCTGGAAAATGTTTAAAACAGATATCTTACTTCCAATCAGTTTCATAAAAGAACTTCCCTCTCTCTCTCTCTCTGACTGATGTTCCAATTCTTCAGACAAAATTGAAGATATTTCCAAAACATCACTATCTTTGTGAGATTCAAAACTGGTGAATAAAATTATTTCTATTCCATCTTACTTTGTGTTTCTGCAAAGCACTTTGCTTGCTGCCATTCAGGAGCAAGTCTTTTGTTTCACGTTGTCACTTTCTGTGTGCAGACGCAGATTACCTGCCAGTGCCCAGACACGAAAATGTGCAAATATACAACATCTCAATTAATGAAGACAGGATGCTCGATGCTCGTTTCTCTTCCAGCCTCACTTTCAGACTGATATGTTGTAGTGTACTGTAGTGCAGCTTTGGAGAAAACATTTAGCCCAATGACACGAACATAATAACGGCTGCCAAAGACTGCTCCATTTACTCATATAACAAAGATCAATTTAGTCTCAATATCATTTTGGGACTTGCTGTGTGCTCTGCTACAGTGACGTCTTCATAAGTCAATGCCAACAGATGCATTTGTGCTTCATGTTTCTAAACTAAACCAAACTGAATGGCAGTCATTTTCAAACCAAATGTCTTTTCTTCTATTTTAGTCCTTGGAACTGACTCTTATTCAGGACTCATTCAAAGATGACACTGTACTGAGACTGGTGGCCCATTTTTTATCACACTACTCCCTTGAGAAGCTCACAGTTCGCTGTATGTCTTCGTCGTGATGTGAGCCGATCACTAAGTGTTTTTCATTATTCTCCACGGACTGACAATGGTCATTCATTAGTGTTGTTAAAGGGCATCATGTGGAAGGAGAAGTGGATAATTATGCCTGATGTCAGTGTTTTTCATTCTTAAAATGGGTTTATCTTTATCGCAATGGACTGCATATCATTTGCTGTATACTAACTCATTTTAGCTGATATTGTGTGCATATGCCTGTGTGTGTGTGTGTGTGTGTGTGTGTGTGTGTGTGTATGCACACGCATTCTCTCAATGTATGCACTTAAGATTCCTCAAGGCGTGTTGGATAATAGCCTTCGTCAAACTGCATATGATATGAGAGTGTCAGGAAGTGGGGAAGCAAGCAAATGTGTATTTGGCTAGGGTGTGTACGCCATTATCAGTCATTACAAGCAAATGGTCACCAATATCAGCACCATCAGCAGCGCAAAATTACCTTCCTGCTTTACCACAAACCCTGCAACAATAAACTGAGATTCACAACAACAGTGGCTCATGTTCAAATACCTGTGTGAATCTTAGGAAAATAACTACTAAAGCAACAGAACCACATGTGGCTTCAGCACACACACCTGTGGGTACATCCTGGAGGTTCCTTAAATAAAAACTTCATAAGGGCTGAAAACATGAAGATAAACTGAAAAATTAACCAGTGATTACTGAATAGTGCATAATGAAAATTAGGAAATCAGGCTGTCATTGGACTCTCTCAAATGCAATTTCATCATATTCCCAAGCTGTTTGGAATATTGTGAATAATTTAAATAACAGCAAAAATCAAACAGTCTTATTTTCAGTTTTCCCCCCTCATTTTTCTTCAGAAAATAACCCTTAATTAAAAATCCATTTAAAAACTAAGACGTGGAGGTCTATATTATTATCTTGAGGAGGGTTTTTGGTGTGGCAGCTTAAGTTTGCCAGCATGGTTTCCAGCTGTCTTATGGTGTCAGAAGCCTATTTCTGTGACATTAGTGCAATTTACCTTTAAGACGGTGTTTTTGCTGTCATGTGGACTGTTTTTCGGTCTCTTATTGGGTTTAAACTGCATTTCCCTAATTATGTGTCATATTTACGCGCTAGGACTACTAATAATGACTTTGTGGCATCAGTGTAGATGTATTGGAAGCGTTGAGACTTAGACAGGCTGGATATATAGCTGCTCAGTCGGTTGATTTACAAAGGAAAGCGCTTGGTCCGCTCCTTTTTATCGCTCTGGGCACCGGAGAGGGAAAACAACTTTAGAGAGCCGGTGGGCTATAAAAGAAGCGTTTCCATTTCTATTCAAGGTAAATGAAAACAACCGAGGCGCAAAACAAAGCCAAGAACACTGGAGCAATAATTTTTTTTTTTTGTCAGTGGGAAAATCTTATTCTTGAATTTGTGAATCAGAAACGGCGAAATATACAGATTTAGAGTGTCTAGAATAGGGATTGCAGCATTAATGTAGACTCGTTTTGTGGATAAAATAATCCTTATTGTCTTCACTTAGTGCCTAATCGAACCTATTGATTTCTTGCCTGTAGAGCGATTATTTAAACATGATCTGCGCTGCACACCAAGTCAAACTCAACAAGGCTCCGGGCTCACCGAGGAACCCCAAAACTCTGCATCCTTTGCGGTCTGAGAAACCCACAGGCTGCTGGACGAAAACAGGTTGATTTGAAATTAATTCGACCCTGTAATCCTGAACTATGAAACTGGCGGTTTAGCTGCACGATTAATCCAATAAATGCACATCTGGATAAAGCGCAAAATTGAGCCTTAAAGGTGCTGGTGACTCACCGGAGCAGTTCCAGCCGGTAGGCGTCTGGCAGTCGCTGAGAGAAGACGGGAAGGCGCGCAGCTGCTCTACAGGTAAAGTGGCGAAAAACGAGACGAGCGTGATCCGGAACCAGCCTCCCGCCGTCCCGCTCCACTGGCGCAGTCGTCGGGGCTCCTCGAGTGCTGCCTGCGCTGCCACGGAAAGACCCATATCTCACTAGCCCCGACAGCCCAGGCGAGGTGGAGAANCTGCCTGCGCTGCCACGGAAAGACCCATATCTCACTAGCCCCGACAGCCCAGGCGAGGTGGAGAACACACGGAGACGGGAACGTACAACTCCAATCCCGGCAGGTTCAGCGGGGCACCTAGAGACCGACAGCAGACCATTTTCCGAGCGAGACTGTGCGCCCCATGTAGTGCCCCGTGTTGACTGACCGAATGGGTTCCGCCCGGTCCAGGGAACGCTGCTGCAACAGGAAGACGCGCGGGTCGGGCAGCACCGAGGGCTGGCGAGGGATGGAGGAGGCTGTGTGGATGGAGTCGGTGGAAAAGTTAGACTGACTGGCTGAGTAGGAGAGGATGCGCAAGGATGGGGAGAAGAGGGAGAAAGATGGGAAAGAAAAGGGGATGGAACCAAAAAAAAAAAACACGAAATCTGTAAAACTGTCAGAATGTTGCATGGGAGCCAGAAGATTCCACGGACACGCTGGAGACGGCGTCAATTGTGTAACAGTAATATCCACGGATAGAATGGGCAGCGGTTCTCCTGACAAGCGGAGTGGTTCTCTCGTTCACTTTGTATGTACGGTGCGCCGTGAGTTTGTGTTTTGCTCTCTCTCTCTCTCTCTCTCTCTCTCTCTCTCAGGCAGCTGGTTCTAGCTTAGTTATGATCACNGAGAGAGAGAGAGAGAGAGAGAGAGAGAGAGAGAGAGAGAGAGAGTTTAAAGGAACACACTAGTGTTTTTTAGCCCAATAACTACAACCCTCATACATGTTACATTACTGCCAATCTTTTTCCAAAACATACTACTCCAGAGCTAAATATTAAAATTGTTTTTCCACCTTCCAGGCAGCCATTGGTTTCAGTTCATTCCAGTACACTATAAAAAATCAACTTGTAGAGACTTGAAACCTACTTGAGATAGGTAATCCATCACAGCTAACAAAACATCTATTATATAGATTTTTTTTGTTGAAGTTTAACCAATTTAACCAAAATTTTAACCAATCCAACATGGAGCTGAACAAGAAAAGCATGGCTCCGCCAGAAAATATAGTCCCAGAAGAAGACTGCTTTTACAGAGAAAATAAAATGACTGTTTCTTCTACAATTGTTCATAAGTGTTAGCAGACAAAGCATTGACTTTTAGGTTGTATAAGCTAAGTATTTTGTTTTGCAATAGTAGGGTATTTGGGAATATAGCAAAAAAAAAAAAAAATCTAAGATACAGTTTTATGTTTTGGAAAATGGTCAGTAATGTAATGTGCATTGGGCTCAAACATAAATCACCCAGTTTGGTCCTTTAAGGTCTATTCCGTCCCATGTCAGTTGATGACAGCTACACCAAAAGTAGGCAGGATGGGGAGAGAGGGATTTGATGGAGATTTTCCTCTGTCATAAATATTTTAGTGGTGTAGAAAGAAAGAAAGAAAGAAAGAAAGAAAGAAAGAAAGAAAGGGTGCTCTCGGTCTCGTCTCATTCAGTTGGTGACAGCTACACCAGGCAGTAGTAGGCAGTACAGGAGAGGATTCACTGCCTTTGTAATTGGCCAGAACCATTTAAAAAGTCTGTAGGAATCGATTCATCCAGCCTGGCCTGGGATAATTGCTTTGCTTTGAAACAGCACTGATGCTATAGCTGGGTCTCTGCCTCCAGGCATTCCAAGGAGACCTCAATATTATTCATATATTTTTGGACATAACCTAGTGCTCTCTCTTGGGCAAGATGCTGCTGGGCTGTGGATGGTAATTGACACGCTTTTGGTCATGAAAGCCCTAGAAAGTGTAAAGTGTCTGGGCAAGTTAAAGAGGTCAAGTTCAATGTTTTCTTCAGTCGCTCTCTTTGAACTAAGGAAATTAGGGGCCATGTGCACGAAAAACCCTAATATGGGTGAAACAAAGGGGCTGCTATTAAGGCCTGTCATGGCTGTCAAGCCAAATATCTGTAACCTTGTGACAGGAAGCAAAGCTGCAGTTGCCTGTAAACAAACAGACCTTTTATTGCTGCTCACATTGGAGCAGTCATCATTTGTCTCAGCAAATGGAAATTGTGACACATTCGCTTTTATCTGTTGCAGCAAAACAGCAAATTGTCACATTGGGCACATGCACAAATTTGATGTGTGCACACCAGAAGTACTTCATCTCATCAAAATATTGGTTTTCTTTAAGTGGTGTGACTTCTGCAGGGTCTCTGTCTGAGATAATGTTCAGAAATGATTTGTCTGGTCCCACTCATAGGAACACATACATGGAGGAAGGATAGGACAAGAAGATGCCAAGATGCTTCTCCCCATCTTCCTGATATGCATATTGTTTATACGTCAGTACAAATATCCTACAAAATGTAAATGGCATGCTTGTATTGTTCTCATGACTAAACCAGCCATTCCAGAAAATTCATGGTGAATTCATAGAGATGTTATGATATTCATAAATTAACATTAAGTGTCACTTTCTTTGACATTTATTTTGGTCATTTTTGCATCCTTTTATTTTTGGTTGATGTTAAAGCAAACAGAGACAGAACAACTTAGGCCGGATTTTAACCCTAATTTGGGAGTCTGAGTAATTCTCAGAGTTGGGCAGAATTTCAGCTGGATCAACCAATATGCAGTTTGATGAGGGCCACAAAGCCCAAATAATTGCCCACATAATCTATGATTTAACAGTCAGGCAATTGGTTGGATTTCTGATGTGTCAAATACTTTGCAGTTCTTTCAATTTAACAAGTCTCATGAGCCACTTCCTTAAGGTCACAATTTGATTGCGAAGCTAATTGAATGTGTGTGTGCATTTCTGTGGGCATGGCCAGATTGTTTTGAATTGAATAAAGCTGGAAATCTTCAATAGACAAAACTATATGGTTTCATTCCCCATGAGCATACAAATCTCTGGATTTGGCCATTCAGAACAAGCAATTTAAACATGCACTGTGAGTTAACACAAATGTACAAGATTACTTAAATCTTACCGTGTCTGCTTAGAATTAGAGCAACATTAGATAAATGATAGAATATAACTTAATTTGTTTAAAGTTAGCTGTTTGCTGTGAATAGACTTGTGTGTACATTACATGATGTGTGTGTATGGTGTGCGTTTGCTAGTGAAGACATGAGATTTTTCTGTTTTTAAGTTATGTTTATTTTCTCAGTTAATTCCACATGAATTTAATTTAGAAAAACACCCCTCCAGCATACAGCATATGGATACAACTCATAATTTCATGTACAGTATGTGTAGTCTGTCACTTTGTCAGGCAGAGCGAGAGTGAGAACAGCAACAAATGTTCACTGTATACTGTATCTATGGTACAAGAATAAAACTGTGATGCTGGGTTATTCCCCCTCTAAACGTACTAATTAGCAAAATGGTGGCAAGCATAGCTATGGCTGTCTTCGTACTAATTTGGATTATAAAGCAAGACTTCTCTTTTCTTCCAGCAGTCTTGGCTTGTTCACTGAAGCATTTGGGCTTATAATCGCTGCTTTCCAGGCAACCTTGTGCATTATCTAGTGTGTGAAATAGGAGTAAAATATGGCAAGTTCAATGTACTGTAATGGAGTTTGAAAAGTTGGTTAAAAACTCATTCTTTTGGAAGAATAGTGAGTGTCCTTCATATCACTTCTGTGCTTTTGAATCAGTAGCGCAGCTGTCAAGAGGCTTTCGTCCTTGATTAAATCAATGACACCTGTAACACAGTCACCATTTGTGCCATATTTAGCCGCCACTTTCATCTTATTCCTATCACCACTCTACCTCTAATAGAAAAAGCAAAATGTTCTTCTCTTTCTTGAAGAATTGCAAATCACAGAAACTTGTCTTGGTTGCGTGTGCAGAAGCAAGTCACCACTAGACTGTGGTTAATTCATAAAAAATTTAAAGGAGCATACTGGTGACTTTACATGTTTGAGACCAATAAATAGAACTGCAACCATGTTCCAAAACACACAACTGGAGCGATACATTTTAGATTTGTTTTTCCTACCTTCCAGACTACCATTGGTTTCAGTTCATTCCAGTACAGAATTAAAACCAAACTTGTAGAGACTCAAAATGAGTTAGCAGGTGAAACATTGAATTTTAAGGATGTTTATCAGTTTAACAATAGATTTTGAAAGATTAGCACAAAATTAAAATACAGTTTTATGTTTTGGAAAATGTTTGGCAGTAACGTAGCATGTTTGTGTGTGTCATGTGTGAGAGAGATGAGGCCTGAAGAAGAGGTGCAGAGCCATAACGCAAAATCAGTGCAATCAATGCAAATCGAAACTTTCCATTTAAATACATTGACTGATTGACTGTGGGCTTATTTATCACATTTACTGATAATAAACACACATGAGGCAAAAAGTTTAAATCATCATCCAGATTTCAAACCACTGAAATCAGCAGACTGAAACAGGTCTTAATTTTTGCATGACGTTATATGACTCACTTCCACGACATGTAAATAAGGAAATACTGTAGTAATTCCTCTTTGAAGGCAAACACAAAAAGAACTGGCATTTATGAATGAGGAACTTGGTTGCGTGACACTACTTGCCCTTATCAACATGTTAAATCTGGCACTGTGTTTTATGAATTTTCCCTGTGACTTGCAAAGATGACAGTAAGTGGATTTAGATATGATTCAATTTAAGGGTTTTCTTTTACTGACAAGGCATGTAAACCAACTAGTTTGTAGATAAGAAAGAAAACTGTAAGGGTGAGTAAAACTGCCAAGATGGAAATCTGAAGAAACTCCAGTCTCACTTGGTGGATTTTGATCACTGCTGCCAACCAGATGGTATAGAAAATGGACAGATGGATGGAGGAATGCATTGACTGAAGAAATAAAATATAAATACTCAATACTGGTTCTGCAAACCTGGATGTTTGACAATTGGTGATATATGGTCAGCAATGCAAATGCACACAGGAGAATTGCTTTACAGATTATAAGATTTATTTCTAAAAGCCTTCTGAGCAGTTTTTAACTTGTTACCCAACCGCAGTTTTTATGTGTTTTCTATTTTGTTTTCTATTTCAGGATGTCCTCTGAATGTTAAATCTCTGCACATCATACCATCTAGCTTTCAAAATAAGGCCTAGGCAAGCTATTACTCTGCACATCTTGTTTTCAGTGTCAAGGCCGGTCAGCATTCCAGAAAGCAATATTTTTCAGACCATCCACAATAAGCTTTTTTTAAACCTCACTTCTCTTGTGGTAGCATGTCTCCTTCTGTGGTCTTAAAGCTGTCATAATGGATGCCGAGAAACATATTGTTGAAATATCATTTCCTGGTGAGCTGTAGGTGCTAAGAATGGATTTTCAATTAAGGCAAAAAATGAAACTGAAGGGGAACCACTCCAAATATTGTTAAATATTATGCTTCATATACTGGAGCTCTATTGATATGCAGAACTGGGGTGTGTCTAGGTGTCAAATGAGAGTTTTGTGGGTTTGGACTTGTGTTCACACAGCATTTCATGTTTCTTAACATCCTGTGCCCTCTTCTTAGTTGTCATAGATGTCTAACTCACAGAGGATTTGTCAGGTGATGGTGGGGTTTTCTTAGGTTGAAGATAAAAGGGTGTGCTGTCAGCCTCTGTGCTGCTGTGATATGCTGTGAGCTCTCTAAAACTCAGAAACTATTTGGGGTTCAGACTGGCCCTTGATTGAACTTGAACTCAACATATCATCTGCTTGCCTGTCAAGTTGGTCTCCAGTCCTCCTAAAATCTCATGCACATGGTGTAGTGTCCTGGAACACTTGGTCAAAGATGAGGTTCATCAACTCATCTACGTAATTTGTTCATTAGAGTGTGATAATCAGCCCTTTTTCACAAATTAATCCAACTCAAATGCCGATTTTCATCTGCTCATTTAATGCTACCTGAACTGTACTGAAACCAGACTTATCCTAATGTTGTTTCCATTGAAAAGGAACCTCCCAGGAGTTGTGCATGAGTTTGAAAGTGATGGATAAGGGAAGAGTTCCTTTGAAATTGGTCTCGTGATCACACAGCAATGAGTCTCTTGTCCATAATCCAGTTTGCGGATTCCATTGTTTTCAGTGATATAGTTGAGACTATAAAGTTAGAAATAGAGATTGCCTATATCTGTCTCCTAGAAACCACCTGATCTTTTAGGACATTTTAACACCAAGCTTTTTTAAGCTTAGGCCCTGGAGGCCTAAGCTTAAAAAAGCCACATCACTGTAGGGAATCATCAGGTATTCCTCCCTCTACGGAAATGTCTGAAGGCATGTTTTCCTACAGTGATGTGCTTAGGCACCGATTTCCATTCTAAGGATCCATCAGGTAAGCTTGGTAATAGGGATATTTACCATTGTTCACTTCTAACGGCAGTCTCGGTCCAATTGTTTTGTTGCAGACAAAGCAAATGCATCAAGAGGTTGTTCTCCAGATGCAGCATTGACTCCTGTTCAGACTGAATGTTTTGGGTATGTTGGAATATATATATAATTATTATTAACATTGTATGTAGCCTGTCCTGTGTTATTTCTAGAAGAAAAATACCAAGCAGAAATCCTGACCAGTGAGGGAACAGTCTTCTCACACATGGTGTTTGTTTACAAATGTTGGTCCGCTTAGAAATGCTGCTGTGTGAAAAGGAA
Source organism: Lucifuga dentata (assembly GCA_014773175.1). Classification (NCBI taxonomy): domain Eukaryota; kingdom Metazoa; phylum Chordata; class Actinopteri; order Ophidiiformes; family Bythitidae; genus Lucifuga; species Lucifuga dentata. The sequence goes on from VXCM01001855.1 coordinate 134,423, forward strand.
CCAGACCAATGCATAAATGCAACATTAACAATTTAGTCCGTGATTCCAAACCAAGAAAATGAACTACAGGTCTGGAAACACATATCGTGCCTCTGTCTTTAAGCCACAATTTTGCTTAATATACTGTAATAAAATTTTCTCGCAGAGAGAGCAATGCCTTAAGTATCCTAGGAGTGGTCAAGAAAACTTACACTGTGTAGGTGGACCCCCTAGAGAGCAAAACCAGCCACCCTTGAGCCCACTTTTGTTCATCACATTGCCCTCATGGTACAGCGTGTTAAATCAATAATCGTCTAGATTTTGGTTATAGTTTCTGTTCCTCAAGGCCAGCAAGTGCTTCTCTGCCATCCTACACAGCTCCAGCAGCAGCAGTGGCTGTGTGTGGAGGTCAGCTCAGAACAGTTTGCTCCAGCTGAGTTTCCTTTTGATTAATTCTACACAGGACCACTGAGAGTTGCTGCAGATTTTTACCAGTAGCTCAAGCTGTAACCAGGCTTCAGCAGAGCAAACTTTGAGCCGCAACAAACCAGAGCAATGTTTTACAAAACCTTTATTTTTCTGCTTGTACTGTAAATCATTTATTTCTGCCATAGCCTGGCTGAATACCTGGTCTGGTATCAGTGACACCCTTGCAGGCGTTTTGAGGAGGAGGTCGCCCTAAATGCAGCTGGCCCCAGGCTAAAGGCTAATTACATTTCTGAGTTGCTGAAATGTATACCGTCTCCTGAGAGAGCATTCTGGAATAACTCTCAACCCTATATCACATATCTAATGATTGATTTTTTACCTCATAATTACTCTAATGTATTAATAAATCATCCATTTTTTGTAATTCTAGGGGCTGATAATGTCATGGGAATTGTTTATGGTGTGTATTACCCATGGCAAGAGTTGAAAGGTTAGAGTGCATGAAAGAGTGTATGGCATATAAGTGTGTCAGCATGTTATACTGATTGCTGAGATGCATTACTTCATGATATTGGGCTCTTAGAAGCATTGACAGTTTCTTTGTGTGTGTGTATGTGTGGGGGGGGGGGGNTATAACTAAACAAAGAGCTTGTGAAATCATCTTCAAGCTTTTGTCTCGGCATAGAGTGATGAGAGTCACGAGTGAGGCGAGAGTTTCTCTGTTTTTGTAAATGCAGGAATATGAAACTGATTAATATAGCTGTTCTTCATAAGAGAGACTGCATGTGCACAGCTTCTTTTCTAGTTGTCATTGTTCTCATCATCATTACCTCAAAGGATCATTATTCATCTTAATCATCACATTTATTATAATTTGCTTTCCACCCTCTGAATCACTTTTCTTCTTTGTGCTCCCTGTGGCCATAATATCCTGGAATGACAATTTTATCATTAAAATGGCTTATTGTTGCTGAATTACAGAGAAAGCATATGACAGAGTGCCGAGAGAGGAACTGTGGTGTTGTATGAGGAAGTCTGGAGTGGCAGAGAAGTATGTTAGAGTGGTGCAGGACATGTATGAGAGCTGTAAGACAGTGGTGAGGTGTGCCGTAGGTGTGACAGAGGAGTTCAAGGTGGAAGTGGGACTACACCAAGGATCAGCTCTGAGCCCCTTCTTGTTTGCTGTAGTGATGGACAGGCTGACAGATGAGGTTAGACAAGAATCCCCTTGGACTATGATGTTTGCAGATGACATTGTGATCTGTAGTGAGAGCAGGGAGCAGGTGGAGGAAAACCTAGAGAGGTGGAGATATGCCCTGGAAAGGAGAGGAATGAAGGTTAGCCGCAGCAAGACAGAATACATGGCTGTGAATGAGAGGGACTCAAGTGGAATGGTGAGGTTACAGGGAATAGAGATAAAGAAGGTGGAGGATTTTAAGTACTTAGGGTCCACAGTCCAGAGCAATGGAGAGTGTGGAAAAGAGGTGAAGAAACGTGTGCAAGCAGGTTGGAATGGGTGGAGAAAAGTGTCAGGTGTGATGTGTGACAAAAGAGTCTCGGCAAGAATGAAAGGAAAGGTGTACAAAACGGTGGTGAGACCAGCGATGTTGTATGGCTTAGAGACAGTGGCACTGAGGAAAAGACAGGAGGCAGAGCTAGAGGTAGCAGAGACTAAAATGCTGAGGTTCTCTTTGGGAGTGACGAGGATGGATAGGATCAGGAACGAGTACATCAGAGGGACAGCGCATGTTAGATGTTTTGGAGATAAAGTCAGAGAGGCCAGACTGAGATGGTTTGGACATGTACAGAGGAGGGATAGTGAACATATCGGTAGAAGGATGCTGAGGTTGGAACTGCCAGGCAGGAGGCCTAGAGGAAGACCAAAGAGGAGATTTATGGATGTAGTGAAAGAGGACATGAAGTTAGTTGGTGTGAGAGAAGAGGAGGCAGAGGATAGGGTTAGATGGAGGCAGATGATTCGCTATGGTGACCCCTGAAGGGAAAAGCCGAAAGGAAAAGAAGTTGCTGAATTACAGTGTTAAAGATTTTGCTAAATGAGTTCTCATGCAAATCACAGGATGGATACTCTTTACTTGTCCATCCAAAACAGGAAATTTCATTTTTTTTATACCTCAATTAAAAGGAGTAATTATTGTAAATAAGTTTAAAGGAGCATCTTTTATAGATCTCCATGTTGTTTTCATTTATTTAATTTATTTTCATCTATTTTGAAATTTTTGTGATGCTTGAATGTGGAAAAAACAAAACAAAACAAAACACATTGACCCTTTTCTACTCTTTCTTGCTGCAGCACCACTGTGGACACTAGAGGTGGGCCGTCAGGGCCAGCAAGGCTTTCTCTGCTGATGTAGAGATTGTAAAAATTAGAAAATTATAATTTTATAATTTGATATATACTTTAATTAATGCCGTATGTATTTTATAAAGTTCATTCCCTTAAGTCTACATCATCATTTCGTTGCTACTCTCTCTCCCTCTGTTGCGCTGCTTCAGTGCAGCTCATATAAATTGAGCTTTCATCCAATCAGATTTTCCACCTGTGCTGTCTCCGGGTGAAAAATATACCATGAGCAAATGAGGACGACGTTGTTGTTGTCATATTAACCAATCAGATTTCGAGTTTGCCATGTTGGGCGTATTCTTTGACACGCTAGGGCCTTCTACTTTGCCTAGCCGCCTACGTATTCATGTGGATGCCAGCTGCTGTAAAAACTCAAAGAAGAAGAAGTAGCTAGTTAACTAACTGAAGTAAACCTAGCCTAACCTAACGTAGCATTATCAAAGATTTATTTAAACTTTCTTTTGTGACGTTTAGATTTTTAGATGTTGTGCTTTACGTTTTTATTTAGGTTTTTACTTAGCCTTGTTATTTTTAACGCGCAATGGCTGAAGGAGGAGAAGAAACAGATTTACTAGCAAAGCCTTTTTCAAGAAGGACCTTTCAAGAAAAGCTGGAAATACTGTACAACCGTGTCATTCAACTCTTTAAAAAGAAAGAAAGGAGGATGGACTTTGTCTTCAAATGATTTGGTAAGGTATTTTTACTTGCTTGCTGGTCGTATGATTAAATGTGACTGGTTGTGAGTTTGTTCTTGTTTCTTTGGTAGTGACATTGATTTGGGTTATGCGATGTCTATTAGTGATGCAGCATCCTGTCATAATGCCTAATAATGATACATAGTTGCTGGTTTCAGTCACCATGTAGTCATGTCTCTGCAATTAGTGTATTGTTAAGCCTCGTGTAAAATCAGCTTCTTCCACTCGATAAAGGTTACTGTCACTGTGAATATGGGGTGGTTAAGTCGAATGACAATAGCCTATAGCCCTTGTGTCCTGGTGAGGTTTAATTGCAGGAGGATAGCACTGAAGGCCTAGGTGTAAAATCCACGACCTGCCACTGGTAGACACTGAGTGAAAACAGGTGATTTTAGGTACTGTCTCTTTCACCTGATTTATATAATTTCTTACTTATTTTACAAATTTCCTCTGGCCCATGTGCATGCTAGTCATAATGGCAGTGTAATTAAAACTACTCATTAGGCCATACAGGAATTATACATATGTATTTGCACAACACCTGGGTCATACATAAAGATATGTCCCATGCCAGTGCACACACCTGTATTAATGAACATGTGCAATTCAGTGCATCAGCAACTTGCATAGGATGTGTGACAATCACACCTGCGTTGATACAAAACTGCAGTCCTGTTTGAACAGGGCTTTGAATGAGCAGGTGCTGGCCAGGGGGACAAAAACTACTAAGCAGCTCCTCTGCTGATTGCAGGAAATGGCGCTCCTCTGAGTTAATGGGAGTTAAGGGAGGGATAAACTTTAAATTACTCGCCCTCCACAGCTCACTATCAGTGTCTCACCCTTCTGCTTAATCACACAGATGCACTTGGAGTGACAAGTCGCTACATAAAAAAAATAATATGGTAAGATAGTGATACAGTATGCTGCAGTTTGTACTAAAATAAAAGACTTACCTAATAATAATAACATAACCAGTACATCAAGACTTATCAAGTTTTCTCCTGTGCATGTAAAAATAGTCTAGTTGGTATTTTGTTCATTTTAAAGTTAACGCTATCTTTAGTGATAAGATTCACTGATGTGACCTTTAGCGTTGCATCTGTACAAGTCTTGATGCTCAATTCCGATATTTTGCCGATATTTGAGTTTTTGTTCAGCGTATTTACATTTTCTTTTTTAAGTGGCTCATATCCTGTAGCAGCCCGGATGCAGCTGCGCATGTGCACATTTCTGAGACACGTGTAAACAAAACACTTCACTGGATGAAGATAAGAGGTAACTATTTAAAAATATGATCAGTGGGTTAAAAACTTTCACATGCAGAGAGAAACATCTGATATGTTATGTGAGTTATCTCTCCCATCGGGATACATATTTTCGTCAGTTAATCATGGAGGAGAAGCAGGTGGAGTTTCTGCCTGTTATCACACACACATATATTTGACATTAACACACATCAGTGTGTCTGATATATATATATATATATATGTATAGTATGTCCTCCATTTCTGTTTACAGAGAGCAGTCATCATATTGATCACTTACATCATTCATAGGGAGACAAGGTGGAATTTTATGTCGGAGTCGGAATGGGAAGGAAATTCCGATCTGTGTATTTAGACAGCAGTCGCATTGGCGATATCCGATGTATCCGATTTATTTCCACATATGCAAGTGGCCCAAATCGGATCTGAGAATATCTGATTCCATGTGGCTTTTTACCATTTACATTTTCAGGAAGTATATCTGATATGTGTCACGTGAGCAAAAAATTGGAATCAGGTTGCATGTGCATGGTCATGTAAATCCAGCTCTAGTGGTCACTTCAATAACAGCAACTCCCTAACAAACTCAGGCCATTTACTGCAGATAAGAGAACAGCAGAATTTCAGCCAGTGCCCCAAGCAACTACTGTAACATAATACAAAAATGGTAATATGTAACTATTTAAAAACAACATATCAATAATCATTTTAGATTAATTCACATTTTATGAATAATAATAATAATAATTCATATTTTATAGTCAAAGGCCAACAGCAAAATATTCAGCAGGGACTGATCACAGTACTTGAACTGTTAATACAATGCAAATCAATAGTTGTAAAAGGCTACAACTTACGCTGCAGTCAGCCTAAACTTGGAACTCAGAATTTCCAACCTCTGACTGGGAAAAGTCAAAGAAAACGCCCCCTCATTGTGAAATTCCTACTCAAAAAGTTGGGCAACGTTCCTCAACCTTGAGCTGACAATTGACATCATGTCAGTATGGCTGGCCATAATTTCTCTTTGTAAATTAACAAGAAGCATTTTCAATCAATCAGCATGCAGACACAGTAACAGGTTAAACATATAACACTGGCGATGCAGAAACTGTTTTGAAATGGTAAATAGCTCATGAATGTTAAAACAGAGAATATTGAACAAAATTTTTCATTAGTAGATATATTTCAATTTGCTGGACATTTTTTCTGTGTGAAGCCAGACTGATTCAATGCGGTAAGCGGTAAGTGCAACAAAAATACACTGATTCGGAACAAACGGAGAGCAAACAGGATGATAGTTTTGAAAACGACCAAAATGGAGATGCTGGCCCAACTCTATTTTGTATTGACCATTTGCTAAAATAAATAAATAAATAATGGAAGTAGCAAACTTACCACTACAAAAGAAAAAAATATCACATTACCATTTTCATCTATTAAAAGTCATGCTTTAAGTCTAATTTGGTTTAGATAACAGTGTTTCTGCTTTCATAACATAAAATAAATGACATCTGGTTCTGCCTTCCTCTCTGTGTAAATATAAAAGCTTTTATAGACACTGGTTAAAAGTTCAGTCGTGTTGCATCAAGCAACAATAACGCAAAGCAAATTGTACATTTGTTTAAATGAAAACGTCATGCATTATTACCTGAAGTGTTTCCTTATGATGATAAAACATCATCAGTAATGTCAGTGAGGGTATCAGTATCATCAGCAGCAACAGGCAGAAAATGTTACTCATAGAGTTCATTATCTTTGTTACATCATTTGCTTTTTGAGATTTTGGTTTGTTTATACTGTATGCTATAAAATGATAAAAACAATAAAAAAAAACACTATAGGAAAAATGAAGAAAAGACGTGTCAGACAAAGTAAAATCGAGGGCACCGCACCATAGAAAAAGCAAAAAATAACAAAATGAGAAACAACTGCACAAAAGATATGTTACTTTGGTGGCTATGTGAACTCATTTATTTATGTGTACTTCATTGTAACCTTTGTGCCACTTTAGCGCACATTTTCCTTTTTTAAAACTGTTCACGTGGCTTATCCACAATCTACAGACATCTTTCTTTGAAGTTTTTAGATCAACTTGAGTGCCAACACTTCCTTAAAAGTCTGGGTGTCATTACTTTGAAAAACCTGAAAACATAAAAGGGGATTAAAGAACCAGAATCCTCAGTGAATTCAAAATGGAACGCAAATCCTTCTTTCATCAGAAAACATGTGAGGAGTGAGAAATGGATGGTCTTTGCTGTCTGAATGCTTGCTTATGTGTTTCCTCTGACACCTCTGAATTCCTGAAACATAAATAAAGTACTTGTCTTTGATTATTGTTCGAAAAAAGAGGCAGGGATCGCTGATGCTTCTCCTGTATGACTGTCTGGTTGTTTAACTTGTGCATGGCAGAGAGGCTTTTTTCTGGTGTGAGCCCTCTGTCCTGTTTCTGTTAGGTGACAGTGAAATTATTTGCTCTGACAGAATAATTATGTGGACTTTCCATGTCAGTGCTCAGATCTGAGGTCATACAAACTGGGGATGGGAACACCAGTTATTTTAGCAGCTGTAATAGAAATTTTACTCCGGCTTCCTCCCACCTCCAAAGACATGCATGTCAGGTGAACTGGGAACTCTAAATTGCCTGTAGGTGCGAATGAGAGCGTGAATGTGTTTGTCTGTCTCTGTGTCAGCCCTGCGATAGACTGGTGANCCCCCCCCGTGACCCTCAACAGGACAAACGGGTTTAGAAAATGGAATGGAAAAAAAAATAAATAAATAATAGAAATTTTAAGAACATCTTTCAGTTTGTGGCACCAAGCAAGTTTCTGGCTTTCTGTCGTTTGAAACGCTTATTTGGAGGAAGTTATCCAGTGTTGGTTTTTCTGTTTTTAGCAATTTTAATGTGGATTTGCTTTTGTGTTTTGATGTTCTTCTTCACCATTGCAACCTTGTCACTGCTTATCACAGAGCCAGGAAACAAAACCCCCAAAGGTCAGTGAGGACAGGAGTGAACAAAGATCAATATGACTGATTGTGATCAGCGAGGACATTAAGTTACAAGGGTTTGTCTTTGAGAAAATAAAAACAGCGCTTTGCTTTGCGGTTCATTGTGAATGAGAGATAATATAATGGGAAAAAAAAAAATCAAAAAAAATACAAAACAGGTAAATAAAATCAATAGTTATTAATATTATCGTACTTATTTTGTCAAAACACAGGAACAGTTCTTCCTAAGCGTAGGCCCAATTTGAGCTAGAATGAGCTGTATACTGTATATTAGTCAGTATGTTTGCATGCACATTATATTCCAATTATTTATCTGTACTCTAATGAAAGCAATAATGTAACAGAATTAATAGGATTCTGCAGTTTGCAGGGAATATATATGTGTGTGTATAGTATATCATCTTTGATTATTTAGTGTAAGTTTAATGACTTTGTTGTATTTGTATTTTTAGTATATTAGTATTTAGAATTGTATTTTTGTTCTTATTTTAATTAACATTTGAATTCCATTTTCCATGCTTATTGTTCGACTGCAAAATATCCTACTTCAGTTCGTATCATTACCACAACACTTTGATAATCAAATTTAAGAGATCCTTATGAAATTTTTTATGGTACACTGTATATATAAGTCTCTCAATCCAGTGTATATATGATATAATACACAATACTCAATACACTGTATATATGATATAAGTCTCTCAATCCAATTTAGTTTTGGTCAGGCTTTAGGTAAAATTGCATTTTAAATTACTTTTCTGGCTTTACATTGTACATGCATTCATGCTTTCACTCCACTTTCTTAATTAGGTTTGTAAGACACGTTTTGAGTGAGTTGCCTTGCAGATAGTGAGAAATTACTTCAACTGCCAATGGCAAAAGAAAAAAAACCATAAGAATAGATTGTCTAAACAAAATTTTTCAGTTGATGCTTTATTTCAGTTCTAATAAAGGTGAGATAAGAGACTATTTTATAATTTGATGATGGTGCAACATTCTCTGGTAACTGGCACAGTCAAATACATTAAATTGAATGAACAGTGACAAATACAAACCATAAAAAGGTCTGTTGTTTTCCTGAGGATACAGAGGAACACAGAAACAAAAGGAAGGACGCATATTGATGTGTTGCATCACAAACCAAAGAGACAGTCCCGCATAAAAGCAAACAGAGCAAACATTCAATGAAACTATCTTTGTCACATTCGGTCCCTAACTTATTCCCTATATTTACAGATGTGACTAAAGGCCCCAGTATATTTCATATAAAGCACAACTTTCAGGGCAAAAAGATGTCTTGCAACGCCAAAGATGGGTAATTCATACTCTTCCAGTGCTCTTTGTGCAGGGCCCTCAAGGCAAACTTTTGTCTTTTCTATTTTTGATACCCTGACTGTTAGTCTGCTGTCCCTGCAAACTTGTCATATTTGGACCAATTATGGCCAGGGGGAAGTAGAATTAGAAAAGACAAAATACAGTTATTAAGGAGTGTTCTGCATACAGGGTTCAAGGCGTTGTCCACTGGCCTGTTCTTTCATCATTTTGTCTTTCATCTTTTGAAGTCTAATGCTGAGACATTTGTCCCCTCCAGGCATAAGGAGATTGGTCTTTGTTGCTACTTGTGTCAGTGTGTAAGGCCTCATAGTGAACAGCCTTCACATATAGCATGATCACAAAGTCTTTACCATTTCAAAAGTGGTTTTGACCTGGAGATGACAAACAATTGGCTCACCTCATACTCTCTTATAGGCACCACAAGTGAGAGAAATTATTTTGCAACTCAAAACCAAGCACCTGTTAGATTAGAGCAGTGTGTGACACCATCACAAAGTGATATCCTGACCTAGCACACAGGTATGATCCATGTCCACATTACAAAGAGGGAAAAGGTGCTTGTGGAAAGGTCAGATGATTAACTTTCTGGCATTCATGGCAGGTGGTCCATGTGATCTCATCTTCCTGAATGCCCAGCCAATAGAAATAGACTATTGTAATGTTTTATGTAGCCTAGGCGACCAGTCATTGGGTATGATGAGCTACCAAGAGAAAAATGTGTTAACAGCTGTTTTGACACAGACAAATGGGGGATGTTTCCCCTGTGCGAGTCATGACTCATTGAGTATTGTCTATTTATCTCTGCAAGATGTGTACAGGTGAGCACTGTGCCAGGGCGCACAGTTGCTATCAAAGGCTGAGCACAGCATAACGTCACAACACTGCTCCAGTGGGAAATCTCAAGCAAGATGTAAGTTTGGAACCCAAGGAGGTTCTGCCATCAAATGAAATTGTTCACTCTTTCTCCTTTCATTATTGCTTCTCATGTGCTAGTAGTGTTTCTGTTTGGTTATTGACTACATATCAGTTTCCACAGTCACATCATGTATATTCAGATGTAGCCAAAAAGCGGTAATAGATGGTGTTGTTTTTGATAAGCCAAGTGCAAATTTGCCAGTGGCCAGGAAACCTTTCCTCTTTGGTCTTTATCTCATTGAAGCATTACATTTATTTTAAAATATCCTTCATTTTCCCATAATGTAGCCTCTGTGAGCTTAGCTCTCAAGCTAGTCTTGCCAGCTGGTGACACTGACATTAGACAGAGTAGAATTGGCCTTTCTTAGTAAAATACTTGGGCAGTGTAGTGAAACTTGACAGGTGTAGGCATAATATCTTAATGCTAGTTAAGATGCTAAACCACTAGCACTCTTGCTCAGGTGAGTGAGAGTTGCCTGTTGGGGACAGAAGCGCAGTTAATGAGGCTGGATCCTGGTGAGGCTAGAAATGGAGAGAGACAGAGGAATTATGAAGAAATGAGATTTGCGAGGAGAAAGAAGGGGCTGCGTGTGTGTGTGTGTGTGTGTGGGAGGATTGGCAGTGGTCTTCCCTCCCAGTGCTGGTGTCAGCATGTGGCAGCTGTTTCCAAGGTGACTGCTTCAGCACTGTGAGGAAAGAGGTCCTCCATCAGTAAGACAGCTTTCTGCAGACTAGAGGGTTGGTGGCACTGGGCCCAAGATGGTGCTGCTGTGGGAGCACTTGGATGAACTGCTAGTCCTTTCTTTTCCAAGATGCCTTCAGCTGAAAGTTCTTCTGAGCTCATCCAGCACTTCACCTACTGAAGCAGTATTGGGTTTGGGAAAAGGGATGGCTGATGCCCTCTATGCAAAGACCCTGATGAATCACCAGTGATGTTCCTCCTGTGTGTAGCTTACAGGTCTGCAATAAAGCTAGCCTGGAACATCAACAGGTACCTGTTTGCTGTGTCCTTAAAGGAGCATACTGCTGATTTTACATGTTTGAGCAAGCATAAATGTTACATTGCTGCCAACCGTTTTCCAAAACATGCTCCTGGACAGATAAGTATTTGATTATTTCTCCCACCTTCCAGACACTGCCATTGGTTTCAGTTCATTCCAGTATGCTGTCAACTTAGAGACTTAAAATGTGGTAATATTACAGCGAACAAGATGCCTATTAAATTTTTGTTGATGTTACTTAATTGAACTGATCCAACGTGGAGCTTCATGGAAGAAAATGCACATCTCCACCAGGTGTGTGTATGTAGGTGTGGGGAATATAGTCTCAGGAGAAAAGACTGCTTATATCGAAATGACTGTGCCTTCTACAAACTCATACAAAAGCTTCTATGCATGGTGACAAAACTACAGTGCAGCTTTTCTTTTGATGTGGTTTATAAAGATTTACATACCAATCCATGAACTTGCTGGAGACCAATTATTCCTGCACTCAAGTTTATTGCAAAGAAGAAGAGAAATTGCACAGAAATAAGGTATTGAATTGCAGCTATTGTAAGTCTAAATTGCAGCATTATTACAATAATGACAAAATTTTTCTCTGATCCTCATGGTCATTTAAAACCCTTTCTGGTAGTGCTCTTGTTAAACCCAGCTTCCCTTAAATGTACTGGTACAGGTCAATTGAAGAAACTCAATTGTGGCCCCAGAGGGTAAAGAGGCTACATCATACTTCCAGGCCCCTTAAAGTAATTAATGTTGTAATTGACTCAAGAGCAGAAATCCCTCTTAAATCTTCTCATCTGCAAGGGAGGGATCCTGCAGACCTGAGGGCCTCCTGGAGCAATGAAGCAGCCGCTGACTGTTGTTCATGTCATTAACTGGAGAAGCCCACTCGGCTAATTGGATAGGCAGAGTTAATTTGGCTTCCTTTCTGATTTGGCTAGCCACTGGGGACGGGAGGAGCGAGTAATTAGAAACTTGAATTAAATGTAGTCTTGTGAATGGCTCTAAGGTGTCTGATGGCACACAAAAGGACTGTAGCATGGTATAATGGGTGGTGAAGCGGTCCTCCCAAAACCGAATGGAGCAAGGGAACTGCTCAAATAACATGTTGTGGATCATATTCTGCTATTTAAGACAAATAATTCTGGGAATAACTCACAATAATATGTTACGAATTTTACTTTTCTCTATGATTGACAGTCAGCCTGTGTATTTTTTTTTTTAACTTTGATAGATTTCTGCTGATATTAAATAATTAGGCACAATAGAGCTCAGCTTTGACATCTTTCAAGGACCATATCAGTGATTTTTGCATGTTTGAGCTAATTAATATACAACCCACATACACGTTACATTATTGCCAACCATTTTCTAACACATATTATAAGCGTTACATATTATAATTGTTTTTTCTACCTTCCAGAGTGTCATTGGTTTGAGTTCATTCAGTACGCTATAAAAAATTAACTTGTAGAGACTTGACACCTGCTTGAGATAGGCAGTTCATTACAGCAAACAAAACATCTATTATGTTTTCGTCAAAATTACTTAATTTAACCAATCCAACATGGACCTCCACCAGAATACCAGGATAAGATGACTTTTATAGAGAAAATAAATCAACCATTCCTTCTACAATTGCACAAGTGTTAGTGTGCAAAACATTGAATTGTAAGGTGGGTGTATCGTCACATTTGTTTTTGAAAGATTATGGGGATTTGGCAGAGTAACAGGAAAACAAAAAATGGGTTTTTTATGTTTTGGAAAATGGTTGGCAGTAACCAACCTGCATGCAGGTAGTATTTATTTATTTGCTCAAACATGCAAAATCACTGGTATGGTCATTTAAACTTTCATTAAAAAAAAAAAAGAAAGCNTTGCTCAAACATGCAAAATCACTGGTATGGTCATTTAAACTTTCATTAAAAAAAAAAAAGAAAGCCAACAATTTCCTTTACCAAAGTGAAATCTGAGGGAACATTCCTGTAGACTCTGTCTTGCTGGGAGATTATCACAGGTCATCTTGTAGTAGGTTGTCTAGAGTAACTTGAGTGAGATGCCTCACTCAAGTTACTCAAGTTAACTGTGTGGTTGTCAAATTAAACCTTGAGCTTAAATGCTGTATGAGGACAAAGTAGATCCATGAGTTGGAAGCAGTTCGTTGTAGTTCAATATCTATAGTGATATATGGGAAATGTAAGGCAAAAGTGATGAATATCTGAGTTAAGACTGTATCTAACCCAGTGAAGCTTCTATTTTTCGTTACAAAGTGCTTGTTAGCAGGTATGTAATGGCTGCATAGAAGATGAGTTCATTGTGTTTTTATTCACCAGGCTTTCTTTCAATTCAGGGATCAGAGGTACAAAGCCACCATCCAACTTCTGAAATGGAGCTCCCTGTTCTCATATTACTCCATCAATGGGCTCAGCAGTAAAATATTTACAACACAGTGGAGAAAGAGGATTTCCATATACCTGTTTTATATTTTTATCCAACAGCCTACTGCTGGCCACCTAAGGGCAGTTAAATTTCAAAGTCTGAAACTGATACTTATAGATCTTAAAACCTCCAGTTCTCATCTAATGAACTTTAAATCAATGTTTGTGCAACTTTATCTCTGTGTTCCCTGCTTACCTGCAGACTGTGTCACTTATACTGTACATAGGTGCAATGCTGTTTTTGTACTTTAAAGTTTAACTACTAACCTCCATTGCATGTGTCAGTGGTATCTCCAGTCTGTTTTATTCTTGGATAGAAATTCGTGGACAGAAATTTGACACTAGATGAGCTGTGAGAGAAAGACAAATACTGATGCTTGCTCTGCAGGAGAGATGCTGGGTTTGATCCTGCAGCCCTTCCACATCAGTCTGACATACGCAAAGCTTTGCTCTCCTGCAGACTTTGAGGCACGGATCAAAGGACTAACAGGCCCAGAAAACAAAAACAGAAAAAACAAATGGTTTGCTTCCTACCCTTGTTTGATTTTTTTTTTACCTCAGGCTCATCGTGGTCTTCCACCTGCTGATTTTGCACAGTCATAACCTCATGTCCTTTCCTTGACCTTTCCCAACTGATCTACAAATTCTCTGTCATTTGCAAAAATTAATTATTTAATTTAATTTAATTAATTTAATTAATTAATTAATTTCCATCAATGCAAAGCCGAGAAGACTGTGTGTTTTTTGGGCTGATTTCACCCTGATTTGGTTGGACCTGGCTCATTTTAGAATCGGACCGAATTTCCACCTGATCCATGGCTGTTAAACATGCTGTGTAAGCCTGGCCCCCACACGAGTTTTACAGCCAGATTGAGGAACGATTTGACTATTGGACGCTCGGATGGATTTCTGATTTAGAGATTTTGCCTGACGTCTGATCCGATTAAGACTAAAGGTACCTGAGTGTGCCTGTGTGAGTGGACATAACTCTAGTAACAACAAATGTGGTGCAAACAGCAGAGCGTGTGGGCAGAAAAAAACCGTGGCAACAAAGCAGAATGGACTCAAAACTCTTCTTTGTTTTCTCTTTTTTAATCCTTCTGTTTGCTCTTGTTCTTGGCTTTACATCTGGTTTGAGTATACATTACCGCCCTCTACATTGTGAATTACAGGCACAACCATGTGTTTTTCAATGAAACTTTATTGGAATTGACAATGGACAAAGCCAAACGGAAATTCTGTTTAAATGTACAGTGGTCAGGTGTATCTATCCCGATACAAAGACAAACAAGCATAATAAACAACCATACCGGTCATTTTGCATTTTGAGCCTAATATATTCAATTTTCATACACGTAACATTACCGATTTCATACATGTCATATGGTTTCATACATTTCATACAAAGCATACTACGGGAACGGTAAATTGAAAAATTCTTTTCCTACCTTCCAGACTGCCATTGGTTGCTGTTCATTCTGGTACGCTACTAAAACCAACTTATTGATACTTGTAACTTTCTTGGGATAATCTATCAACGCAACCAAGTTATGTAATTTTAGCATTTAAGCACAATAAAAAAGTGCAGAGTGATCTGAAAATGTCTCACACTGTCAGTTCTTCACTACAGCACTTGAATGAACTTGACAGCACTTGAATGGAATACTCATCTATACGTACTTTGCTTTTTTCCTTAGCCTCTCTCTCTCTCATATACACACACACACTGCACCTTGTGTCCATGCCTCAGACCTCCATCCAGTGGTGTAACATATCTGCAATGCACAGACCTGCTTGTAATTAAACACCTCAATGAGCAGATTACGAGTTTCCCCATTTGGAAATTTCATTACCAATCCCATAATTGGATTCCAAATTTAATTAGTGTTCCTGGCCTAACCAGCATGTGATTCTAGGGTGAATACAAATGCTGTCAGAGGTCATTAAAACAGGGTGAACCCTCTTTGCTCATTTGACACCTTGGCTACAAAACACACTGACCACAAACCAATCTGCTACTTTACAGAACAGACAGTTCTGGCTTGGATTTTTTTTTTTAAAGCAATTTTTAGGTGCAAAACATTTCAGAATATTTGTTAAATAAAACAGGTTTTCCATTAATTTTTTTGAAAATGTAAATATTTGTCAGTTCTGTAATTGTATTGCATATCTTTATTAATGTAATAATAAATATACTACTATATGAATAAACATATTGATAAATGTATTATTGATAATAAACATTTATTAAATATAATTACATATTTATTATTAATATATTTATTAAACTATGATACCTATAGCAACTTGTAATTTGACCGGCTCTGTTACGTCATGGCTGACCAATCAGAACAGAGCGGGCTCTTGGTTTTTTGTTTTTTTTTGTTTGTTTGTTTNGGGGGGGGGGAGAGAGTGTGGGGAGTATCTGCAATGGCTTGTTTTCTCTCAGTGTGCACAGCAGTGCAAGCAGCAAGAGAGAGTACAAATGGATCGATCTATCTATCTACAGTATAAAATATAACAAAATCCTACAGTTTTGCTTTTGTAAGTGCAAGAAATGTCATTTGAAGCTTTTTAACACAAGTGTTAAAGTGTGACACTACAGATAATTGTATCCATGTTTCCACCTACATGTCTTCTGCTGTGTGCAGTCATGTAAGGAGACATGAACAATTATGGCTGATCCTTTCATTATGATGAATGTCTCCAACAAGCTGCACAGATTTAAACATACAGTTCCCTGCTTTCCAGTTCACACACACGCACAAGGATTGCATTCTAACTCTTACCAGCATTTCAAGTAGAGACCATTCCAACTTCTTGACCAATGATTTAATAGGATGCATTTTTCCACAGTCCAAAGTTTTTTTTCCAGTCAGTTGTGCTCCCTTAAGAGAAAAATGTACCATATGTAAGCATTCTTTTCATTTTTACAGGGGCCAAGTGTAATTTTAGAGCCAACCCCTTTAAAAAGTGAGCATTAGAAATGATACCTTGGAGTGATTAGGGCCATAAATTAAATTAAAGGGACTTGAGGACAAGAAAACAACTCTCCACTAACGTTAGCCTTGAACTCAGCAGACTGTGATTACACAAATTAAACCAAAACCTGATGCATTGGAGATGTTTCTGTGATCATTTAAAACATACAAAGCCACGTGGCCTTTGAAATGTGTTTAAAGAAGAGAAAGCTAAATTAAAAAAAAAAAAAAAAAANAAAAAAAAAAAAAAAAAACCTTTTTAGAATCTTGTCATTGGTGCTGGCATATTGGTTCCATATTCTTGCACAAACTAATGACTGAGACATCCAGGAGTCTTAAGATAAGGAATGACATTAAATTCATTTCAACACTTAGCTGCAGGCTCAGGCCTGACCTCCAAATGAGCCTGAGGTAACACAATTATGAGGATCATAGCTGGAAACACAGGACAAGTTGGGTTTCAAATCAGAAGCACATTCCAGTGCATAAATGTAACCTCAGCTGAGTAGATGTCTTGAGTGAACTAACTTGACAAGTTGTACTTTATTGCTATTTTGAAAGAGGCCTCACAGAGGTATATGCTACAACGACTATGTATCCTGCTTCATATGGTTACATGCATGTTAAAACTTAAATTGTAATTTGATTAAGGCAAGAAAAAGATTTTTCTCAAGCATATTCAGATTGAAATTGGTATAAATCATCATTTTAGTAACAGACTTAGATTTTACAATTGTAAGTTGATTTAGTCAAGCATGTAAACAATCCATTGGCTTACAATTGCTGTAAGCAATCTCCATGCGCATTTCCTCACCTGGTGTGCTTCCATCATAAGCAGATTAAGCAACGTTCAGCAGCATTTAGAGAATGACAGAAGCCTGTTAATTTCATTGATGAAAAGTACTTACTTTGCATTTTTGCCCTAATTACACTCAAAAAAAAAAACAAAAAAAAACAAAAAAAACAACAACTTGTAAATGTACTGAGGGTAGCACTGCACATAGTGAATTGGCTAAATTATTTGATAGACAGAGATCTCAGACAGGCAGTAACACAAATAGGAAAATACAATATCAGAACCACCTTTACCAATTGTTTCTCTTTAGTCCCACAGCAGCGTTTCCCAATAATCATGATCCCTGTTGAGATTAAAGAGATTAAAACTAGCAAGTCCTTTGGTACAGTGTCAACCACTACACCACAAAACCCAAATGCCAAAGGATATCATAAACCCCCNCCCCCCCCCCCCGCAATTTTAACTTTCAAATGCTGCCAAAGAAATATGCACAATATGCCAACATTTCATATGTCCTGTCAACACTTCATATGTCCTGTCAGCACTTCATGTGTTCTTATCACTTCATAGTTTCCCTCAAAAGTAACTCAAAGTTCTGTTTGTAGTATTTCTTTTAACACTGAAGTGGAAGGTTATACTTTCCCACTTTGAAAGCACATCTTTTTCACTGAGAAGAGTAGTGAGACAGTTTTGTTGCCTCCAGCAAAGTTAGAATTACTTTCAAGTGACTTTGCTCTATCTGTGATATCACCTTAGCCTAAACTTGTCTTGAAATCTACACGGAGAGGGAGGGATAGAGAGAGGTATTGATTAGTGTACTTCTCAGCAAAGGCTCTGAGGTGAACAGTAAATACTTACGGAGAGATGCAATGACATATCATTTGTATGGTGATGAAATGAAAGAAAACTGTCTATCCATTTGCCATCCTAATCATATCCGCAACAAAGTAAAAGGGAACAAAAGTGATTATGTGTTTGTGGCATTAGTTAATTTATTTGGCTGGATTTATCTTTGGTGATTTTTAGCAGTTTAGTCATTGCAAATCAATGGTTGGCTTTGAAAGCATAGAATGTTGAGAAACCTACATTTTCTTCATTAAACTTAATATGTAACTTGACTATTTACACAAATGCCAATGCCATACTTCAAAACCCATGTCTGATAGGCATTTGCTCTTTCAGATAATCCTTGATTCCTTTGCTACCTGTCAGTGATTGTGTCAAAAATTGTAAAACGATTACAAGTCAGTAATCATGAACTTGTTGAGAATGTTCTAAGCTTTTTTTTTGGAGAGATCTTCTCAGGTCACTGTCCAGCGTGTTGCCAGTTTGAAAGTAAACTCACAGGATCTTTCCTTCTTTATCTCTGTTTATCTCTTTATCTCCTTGTGTTCTTTTTTGGAATCACGCTTGAGAACATATCGTGGAGGACACAAATATCACAAGATCAGACACTGAGAAATGGCGTGTTCTGTCCTTTCATTGAACTTTATTGATCCAATAAAGGTTTGCCGAGCATGCTTGCTGTTTGTCAGCAACACCTAGCTGTAAATTTATACAGCAACACACAGTCTCAATCAGAAGATTCCTAGTACAAACACACTCTTCTACTGAACTGAGCAACTCCACAGAAGCACTTAGTTTCTTTTCCCAAAAGCATCCAAACAACAGATTCTGAGGAAGGCTGGAGCATTTCTTTTTTATTTTTTATTCATGTCTCGAACCTCAGTATTATATCAGCTGGTCCATATCACACAGTCTAACCTTTAGGATACCTCTGTAAGCCTTGCTGATTAAAAAAAGAAACAGTATTACCTCTTATTGTCATTTCAAAGGAGCCAGCAGTAATAGCACTGTATCTGGTAGCTGAATTGGTACTGGCACTGCTCACCAAGCAAGCGAATATTCACTGGCACGGCTTAAAAGCCTGATGTAGACTCACTGGCACTGCTTGCCAAGCCATATAGGTCTGATGGCACTGCTTGCCAAATAAGTTTAGGTTGATAAATAAAGCTTATAAACCCAATAAAAGTTCAATTTATCCATTGGCTAGACACAGTGAGTACAGTGTTATTTATTAGGATGTGTGGGCCTGGAATTCCTGCCTGTAAGAAAATCACCGTCACAAATCATAATTTAAAAGATTTAAAAGTTTAAACGTAATGAGAATTGTTTTGAATAATATTACAAACATGGTGGACTAAAAGCACCTTTTGATCTCTGGATTTCCAAGATAACACTGCCGCTCTCACCTAAAGTAATTTGTCACCATTAACATGTACAAAGCATTTATAGTCCTATTAAGTATAATTAATAACACCACTTTCCTTAGAATGTGTACATACTGTACACCCTCTCTTAGCACTCCAATCCANTAATTAATAACACCACTTTCCTTAGAATGTGTACATACTGTACACCCTCTCTTAGCACTCCAATCCATGGAATCTACTCAAGTTCATCATCACTCCCACTCTGAAACATAATTGATATGCAACAACAAAGCTAAGGCTAATTGAATTTTCTCTCCATTTTCACAGTGCAACTAATGCCACTCAATATGCCATTTGATCAAATGGGATCTCATGCTGCCAGCTTATGCTGATAGATGTGTTTCAGAGGAATCTCCAANTGGGGGGGGGGTAGCATTGCAGATTTTAGTCAAAAATGTGCAGCATTAATAGTAAGTGAGATTTGTAAACTTGATCAACTTGGTGTGTTTGTACATTTGATAAATGCCTGCATTACTAAATACCACATCACCACTAGAAATGTATGATACTGGATTTGAGATGGCTAGCCTTGAGATATTACACACCTTTGGTTTTGGCCTACTTGCATCAAGACGACATTCTGTGTTCTAGCTGAGATATTAAAAAATGTTCAACCAGTCAAAAACAGGTTCAACGGGGCAAACAAATCATTTTTCAAAATGATTTCTCTTCACAGCTTCTTTATTTTTCTGTATACTTGTATGTTCTTGTTTATGTCAATCTGGAGATGGATTGGCTTGGTCGGCTGCTAATTCACAAACACTGATCCGTATAGCCNTCAATCTGGAGATGGATTGGCTTGGTCGGCTGCTAATTCACAAACACTGATCCGTATAGCCTAATACGATGTGTTAAATTTTCCATGCCACCACTTATTAAACACATAGGTAGTCTTAATACGAGACTCTGAACAGTGGTTTTCAGATGGATTACTGACATCAATAATCATGACTCTGATCCTTCAGATTTAGGGTTCAAGTTTTTTTTCAGAGAGCTACTTCTGTTATTTAAAGTTACATTATGCTACAATACCAACAGAGTAGACATTACGCTGACTCTTCAATGAGTCTTAATTGCATTAACATTAAAAGAGAGATTTGAACCCAAGTCTTCAACAAGGTCAGAAGACTTACTCACTCCTTCACTGGGTCAGGTATGACATTAGAGGCCCAAAGCAGAACTTAATGAGCCAGCTGTACAACAACCCTACAAAGTCATTTCCTCTCACTACTACAGGACCAAGTGTTTAATGAGTTGTCACATTGCTGCATATCTTCTCCCTGTCAAACCAGTTTTTAACTTGTTGGACTTTTCCACTATTAAATTTAGCCTCAATTCTCACAGAGGTCAGTGTGGAAAACCCTCAGCACCCATTTTGGAAGGCTGCCAGCATCTCAAAGGCCAGATATAATAATGGATCAATGCCACTGAACCTGCAAAAGTTGACATTGCTTGCATCACTGTTATGATGGCGAGAGCAAAAAGAGGCATGTCACTGCTGCTCCCAGTAATGGCATACTGTGAGACCACCTCTCTGTCAAGTCGCCAAGTAAACACCATGTTTACTTGTGTTGTTTTTTTTGTCCACACAGAAAAAATATTAAGGCATCCATCATCCTCTTTCAGCTGTTCTCATTGCAAAAAAGGGCACTGAATGACATTAAAAAAAGGCAAAATAACACAGTATGTCTCAAAAGCACAACTAAAGCAAATACTTGGTTCCCTACGATTGACCCATCATCTTTCTCTGTCTGCTTAACCAGAACCACAAATTATTCTACCCAAAATATGAGGGACAGCCAATCATAGAATTAACATCAGCTATATTTAGGGTTGCACGTAAGTGGTAGGTAGGTATGCATGCACTCCAAAAATGTGTTTGGCTCTCCTGTGAATGCTTATTTGTGGAGAGAGAGAGAGAGAGAGAGAGAGAGAGAGAGAGAGAGAGATTACAGTATATGAATGGCTGAGGAAACAAGGCTCTGATGCTTATATTCCTTACAATTAGTTGCTAGTAACGTGCAAACAACACATTTACACATATTGCACTGGCTATTTAAGTCAGTTTAGTTTATGGTTAAATTATAAATATAACATGTAATTCCGATGAAGTGACTTGGGTCTTTGTCTCCTGCGGGTTTGATTGTAATGTAATCAATTTAATTCACTGTGAAATTAACCTAGTGGAAAAGAGACACCTGTTACAGGTAAAGATCCACGTCTCGCTTCTACCTCCAGCAGTGCACAAACAGCCTCTCCTCACTACGTTTTTCGGAATCAGGAAATTAAAGAGGCACTGTGAGTTTTGGAGCACATGCACTGAACTAGCAGTATTGTACTGTGTGTGTGCGCACGCGTGTGTATGTGTTAAAAAATAAACTTAATCTGTGGAGAAACAGTATGTAAACAAACTGCAATGCTGTGGTGGTGCCTCACTACTAAACTCATGGAATAATTCAGCATGTAAAGGATACCACTTTTTAATTGATTTTATAGAATTTTTGCCAAGAAATATGTCAGGGAAATCATGTGCATCTAACTACATTTTGAAGTATTGCCAAAAATGTTGTAGAAAGAATGGTTCTATCCACTAACACGGCAGACATCAACAGTTACCACTTTTCTACCAAATTTAGGCCAATTTTATGAGATGCCTGGATCTCTTTTCATCTGCAAATTACTGAAATTATGCAAAATGGGCTGGGCTACTATCAGTTTCTCCAACAGTAGAGTCAAACTTCAACTCCACAGCACTTTCACATCCATCATGTGGATGTTGGCTAAAAGTGCTAATGTCCCGACCAATTTCTAAGAAGCATTTTCAGACTGAGTAATATCTACATTCACAATGGAGAGCACAGCATATAAACCAGCTGGCAGATTTGTCTATAGATCCTTCTCCTTTCTGTTCACCAGCAGCTATTGCTTCCCAAACTAAAGAGGTCAAGCTTTGGCAACTAAATCCACTTAGTCAGGGTTATGGAACCATTGTGGTCAGTTAAATAATAAGCACTTACTTCCTGTATGGTCTCTTTGGGCTAAAAAAGAATGTTGCTAATAAACGTATTCAGGGAACAGTTACCAGTTACCGCATTGGCTATATAAAATATGTAAGAAATAATTATCTTTCCATACAAAGTTTTTAAAAGAAAGAATGCTCAATGTTCACAAACATTGTGAAATAATGCAAACTCCACACAGAAAGGGACCAGGACCAACATTTGAAGCCAGGACTTTCTTACTGTGAAGCCAAAGTGTTCACTGTGATCCACAGCCAAAGCTTGGACCGCTTACTGGTTTCGCCTGATGTGAGGGTGAATAAATAATGCCAGAATTTGCAGCTTTGGAAGTAATCCTTTGAGGATTTTGTAAATGTATGAATGTAAAGCAGTGCAGGTCTTAAAAAGAGCATGGTCTCAGCAAAAACTACCATAAAAGCACAAAACATACACCACCTCTTTTGCCTGCTTTAGTTGAATATCATTCAGGTCATGGTCTAACTTTGTTAAAGCCAACTCTTTGTCAGAGAGTCTTGTTGCCCCTCAGATAAACTGGTATCAGATACCTCCTGCTACTTGTCACATTCTGTCCATCACAGTGGGGTCCTCAGGGTGGCCGAGACACTGAATGCAGAACAATCTGCTTCGTGGCAAGGCAGTGACATTCACAGTTGTAGAAACATCAGTACTTTTATGTGTACCTTTGGCTAGCAGGACTCAACTTCATTTTCATTTAAAAATTAGGAGGAGTAACATCCTAGGAATATCTCAAAAGGCAATCAACAACATAAGCATACGTGTAGCCAGAGAGTACTCCTTTATCTATCTTGCTCTACTGTTACATACTTCTGTTGGCTCAGGATTGTGTCCCACAGGAACATTGCTGTCTGTCCAACTCTCTCTTCCCTTCCACTTTCCCAAATGGTAAAGATATTCATTCACTAAATTAAACAAATTAGAAAAGACAGGTGATCAGCTCATCAATCTTTAAAAAAGGGTTAATAAAATTATATTTCACTGACAGGGAAAGTGAATTCAACAGTACCTCTTACATAAACTGCTAAGAGAGTGAAAGCTCAAAAGTAAGAACAGTCGGACCCCACATGGTCTGTCTTTTAGTTCAAACATTAAGCTTTGTGGCTAATGCCTGAAAATATCAAGAGGCAAAATCTTGCAACAGGTGTTCTCTCTCTGACATATATGGAGATGTAAAGCAATTGCATTTGAGGTGCATTCTTGTGAGTTGCTATAGAAGCTATGCTAATCAGCAGAAAGCAGGACATAGAATGAAGTCTCTCTTTCCCCCCTGCTGACGCATGCTGGTGCCCTGCTAATGGTGGCTAATTTGCTGTACTGAGGCATAATTGGATTCAGGGTGTGCATGTGTTTTTTTTTTTTTTTTTTTTTNTTTTTTTTTTTTTTTTTTTCTTCTTCTTCTTATTTGGGAAGGTTTGATTACACTATGCAACTGTGTGTGTGTGTGTGTGTGTGTGTTATTGCACATAGCTTAGCATCTACTGCATTTACGTGTGTGCGCGTTTTATAGTTTGCATAAAAATTGTAACTGTCTCTTGGAGGATTTTCACTATTCCCTTGATAATGAAATTAATTGTCAGTCTGTCTCTGCGTATGTGTGCGCATGTGTATAATGTTTGACAGTCTCTGAGAGGGTGTCTTTATGTAAATGAGAAACTGTGGGTGGTGAAGCAAGGCTTCAAAGCACACTGTTAGTTGAGAAATTCTATGCTGTGTAGTGATAAATACTAGTGTGCATGCAGCTGCTATGAAAGGTGCACACCAAGCAAACTGCTAAATGATACAGCGCAAAGAGAGAGAAAAAATATATTGCTTGTTATTGGCTAATAAATTCAGTGCAAGGACATAAAACTGTTTTGAAAGGTGGCCATCTTTATTTTTTGGTCTCTGGTGCTGTAATGTGCGGGTTGGAAAATGTTTAATTGCCTCTATCATTTGACATACTCCCCTGTACTTTCCAATATGAAATATTATCCTGTTCCTATATCCCTATAGAATTTTCTATTTCTACGTTTGTTCGTGTGTATTTGTTGACGATTATGAATGACTGTATACTTCAAAAGAATTAGTTTATATAACATGATGTCTGACTATATCAGATAGCAACCATGTTTATATCATGAAGGTGGGGCAAAAAGCCTGTCGTCATAGAAACGAGGTTAGCAGGAATTCTGCATCTTCTGTATCTTTAATCTCAGTGTTATGAATCATAAAAACGTCTATCTTTGAAAGTAGTCTTGGCATAGCACGGGGTTGTAAGCACCGACAGTGACGGAAAGGAATTATGTGACTCAGCAACACACCTGGCCAATCACTGAGTAAAGTGGGCGTGGCTATCAGTGTGTCACTTTCGATGAAGTAGGAATTTTGGCGAATTCAGCCTCTCTCAATTCCACAGTCAGCAATGGGATTTCAGATGCTACCAGATGATCAGATGCATTCATAGTTGGATTGGCCATTGGGAGAGGCGGGACTTTTCCCAGTGGGCTGCAGTGGGCCAGGCTGGTAGCCTATGGGCCGGTAGCCC